>BCJJ01000027.1:306284-415574 GCA_039545355.1 Trichosporon coremiiforme
CGCCTACCCTGCACTTCCTGCGCTTCCCGCCCTCCGCCGCCCTCTGATCCCCATATACCAAACCATCGAACTGCATCGACGCGCAGTACGTATCCTGCGCTGCTCACGTCTGCATCGCCTACCTAATCTGCGACTTCCGTCGCACCTGAGCAACAAAAATGGCTTCTTTGGTTAAGACCCTAAAGAACAAGGCGTCCCAGTCCCGCCTGCGTAACAAGCACTCGGTCATTCATGAGGAGCCTCTCCCCGACCTGCCGACGGGCGACTACTCGTCTCAGTCGGAGAACAGCCGAAAGAGCTTCTGGAGGCGGCGAGACCACACCCCGACCCCGCCGATGAGCGGGGCCAAGTCGCCCAACCTCACGAGCCTCAGCCCTCCCGACCCTCCCAGGTCTATCCTCCGCCCTCACTACTCGCGCTCCGCGGGCTCCGCGCCTCTGCCCCAGGACAGGCGGCACACCTTGGTGCCGTACTCCCAAAACTTCGACCTCAACATTCCCAACCGCCCGGAGTCTGCTAGGACAGCGACTCCGCCGAACAAGGAGTGGAAGTCAGCGCAGACGACTCCTACGCAGCAGAACCAGAACCGACCAGCTAGCGTCCGTTGGTCTCCGCCCTTACACGCTCCCAAGCCTGTGACACCCAGGGACATTCCCATGCTGTCATCGCCGATTTCGCTGGACTCGCCCGTCGACTCGCCGCCGTCGTCGTCCTCGCCCCAGACTCCTTCGACTCCCGTCCGCCAAGCCGTTCCGGGGCGGCGGTCCACTCGTCCTCCCTCCGGCGCATCGAACGTCATGCTGAAGAGCGCGGCGAACTCCTCAAAGGACAGCCTCCCGCCCCGGGCCCCTTCGGCCGCGTCCATGTCGTCGCGCCGCCGGTCCTCGCGTCCCGGATCTTCGATGGGATACAGCACACGCTCGTCCATCGCATCGATATCGACGATAACGTCCTCGTACGAGCCGCGCATGCCGCGACCGCCGTCGCACAACAGCTATTATGTCATCCCCCAGGCTCCCGCTCCGCCACGCCCGAGGTCCATCGCTAGGAAGCCTGTGCCCTCGCTCGTGGACACGACGATCCCGCTGCCGATGAAGAGCAGCCCGACGCCTTCCTTCAACGTCATTCCTCCTACACCAGAAACTAGGGGTGAAGCTTTCGAGAATGCGACCATGCCGGCTCCTCGCACCAGCACGTCGTCTGGCCGACCATCTTCTGTCATTCTTCTCGATACCATGCCCGAGGAAGAGGAGGAGGACAGTGCCAAGACGCCCAAGCTCGAAGCGCCCATCCAGCTCGAGAACGTCAAGCAGCTCGACGACGTCGACAGCGAGGAGTCATCGGACGACTGCAAGACGCCCAGCGAGACGGAGGTCCTCCGTGGCTCTCCTCAGCGACCGTTGCCGTCTAGAAGCGCGAAGTCACCCGCCCGCCAGTGGGAGCTGTACGGCGGATACGACGACGGCCGCTCCATCTCGCACTCGCTCGCGGAGCTCGCCATGCTTGCCTGCGACTTGCCAGCCCTCGATGCCGACCTCGCAGAGAATGCTGCTCAGGCGTCCGAGGCCCATCGAAGGTTCCTCGCCGCCCGCGCTCTCGTCGACGCGACCGAGTCGCCCGACCAGTCGCACACGCCCAAGGCTCGCCCAGCGCCGTCAGCTCCCCCCAAGTGCCCACTGCCTGCGCGCCCAACCACCAACGCTCCGATCGTCCCACCCCGCTCTGACCGCCGCGTCACTGCACACACCCGTAAGAGGGCGCAGTCTACGGACACGTGGGACTCGCAGGGCTCGCTCCCGTCGCTCGTTTCGGTCAACACCGTGTCGAGCGGGATGGGATCTTCCAGCTCGCAGTCGTCGATGGAGTCCTCGCCTGACGTCGAAGAGGCGACAAACGTGCTGCGCTCGATGACACTCGAGGGCGTGCCGATGCCGAGCACGCCAAAGGCGCAGATGAAGATGGCGTCTTCCCTGCCTGAGACGCCGAACCCGGGCCTTGGGCTTGGTTTAGTGCTCGACGTCGGCGGTCTGGCGCCGAGCACGCCGAAGCACATGCGCACCGCGTCCGAGCAGAACGGCTCTTTGACGCCCCCAAAGCGCCTGCCCGTCATCCGCGACGCGCGCCGCTCGGGCTTCTACGGCACGCCGTTTGCGTCGCAGTCGATGACGTCGGTCCGGTCTTTCAGCGCCGCGCGCGAGGACATGTCGCACCACCACCTGCGTCAAGCCTCTGTTGCGTCAAGCCTCGTCTCGAACGTCAGCGACGAGGAGGACCTGCTCTCGGCCAGCATAGTAGCGATCCCGCCTGGCGCCGTCAGCATTGTCGGACGCGAGGACCCGCGCTCGCACGAGATTGGCGTGGCTTTCTAAGTGCCGCGCAGAACCCAAACCCAAGAAGGACAATAGAACACTCCACTCTGAGGTGTTGTTAGATCTCAGCATTGTAGACCTCCGGGTCCAGTTAGTACAGCATGTAAAGATAGACATCAAAGCCTCCCCCTGTCGGTCGTGCGACAGTCCGAAAGCGGGTCCGCACGAGTTCGTACAGATTCAGATTCCGATCTCCACGGCCAGCGCCGATAACGGTGAGCGGTGGTGCTAGGATAGCCGCTGCGAATGAGACAAGCTAACGTTAGCGCGTGAGAAAGTCCTCTGTGTCGGGCTAGTTGAGCCTGGGTACAAAGCCGATGATTTTGAGATAAACGGCTGGAACGGCTCGTGTCGGAAGCCTGAATTGGGCGGTGACCGGGCACGCGGGCACATGGGCGTATCATCGCATTCATGGTGGTAGATGCGGGATGCGGGGATCAATCGAGGCTTAATCGAGAATACCGATTCCTACTAACCCTAAGGCACTGTAGGAACACTCGATGACGGCGACTGGGATCGGATTTGAGAATTGACCCCGTGGGCAGGACGACATTTGAGAATGCGCAGTCAGATTGCAAGCCAGGATTTGAGAAGTCTTGCAGGTTGATTTGAGAATATCCTAGTCAAAGAGGTCGGATAGTCTAGTATTTGAGAGTAGTCACTGGACGATCCAGACTCTTTGAATCACTACTGGAGTCGATCGCGGTCTCGGAGAACGTCTCGATCATGGGAAAGCTGTCTTTGCTGTTTTCGATGCACGTGCATGTGTCCATGGGAACGTCAGACTGCCAGTGCTTAGCGCGCGGAGAATCGCTGTCAGTCGTTTCGCCTGCGCCGTCATCTGCCTTATGACGGGAGTGAGGCAGTGGGGGTGATCGCGGGGAGTGCCAGGCGATGCTCGCTTGTGCTGTTCGGTGGACGAGGTGGCGAGCTGGACCGGAACCCGGACTGTGTGTTCCTCCAGTTCGAGTGCAGCCTTCCCTTTCGCTACTACAGTGCGTCGGTGCGCAAGGGGGGACAGGAGGGCCCAGACTATATAGTGCGCAGTGCATTGTGGCACGGGCGTCGAGTGCGACTCTGCCTGGCTGAATATGCATGCGGATCACGCACATTGCTGCCCACATTGGGATCACCGAGAGGGGTCGGAAGCTCAGAAGCCACGATGCTGACCGAGGTAAGCTGGGCCGTGAGTGGTGTATGCGTCGAACCGAGCAGATCACGCGTGTGCCGTTCGCTGACCGAGGCCAATCAGTGGCTCGAGAACGGCTCAAGCTCGCTAGGTCGCTAGGGCCTGACGAAATGACCGAGGCTCCAAGAACAGGCCGTATGCACTTTTGCTTCCCCCCTTCCTGCACTCCTGGCCGTTGGTCTCGCCTTGGCCTGCCCCATGCGGTAACCGCCGTTCAGCACAGCTGCCGCTGCAGTACCAGCTGGCGCACTGGCACACTCACGTGAAAGAAAAAGTCACCGCGAGCTTGATGCTTACTGCAATTGTGTCCGGATCGCTGCTCGCTCGCTCGCTCGATATGGTTGGCTTAGGGCCGCCCGATCTCCTTCGCCAGGCTTAATTTGAGATACACTCGCTCCCCACATGGCGCGGCTTCCTCCCCGTCCAACGTCGGATCTATCCTTCCTCTTCGCATTTGAGATTGGCCCGAGTGTTCATTTGAGATGGACAATGATGGACTCTCCGACTGAAGATGCAGCGGAGAGAGCGGAGTGTCTGGGCCTGGTCTGCTGCTGCGAGTGATCTAGTCGGCTGACTGCAGCCAATAGCCACGGCTGCTGATGTCGCACGGTGTGATCTGGAACCTGGGGAGATCGACCAAAACCGACTCCAAGGTACCACAGCCGTGGGCATTGAGACAGGCAGGCTAGACAGGGGCGGACGTATGGCTTGCAATGAACCTGGTCGTTCCTTGTTCGGCTCGCGCTTGGGTCGGGTTCGCCCCAGCTCCAGCTCGGGCTGCATGCACGCGAAAGGGAGCAGCGGAGGACAACTGAGGCTGTCGAGGAGCGAAAAGGAGCGAAAAGGAGTGTAAGGCGGCTGCGCGGAGGCAAGATGGCGCTGCTGACGTCACCGTAGACCGAACCCCTGTCGCTTGGGAGGAGACATCGCTCCCTCCGATGGCAATATGGATGCTCCGTCGTCAAGCCTCAGTCTCTAGGAGCATCGTTTTCTTGGGCCTGGCGCCTCATACCGCGCACATCGCTCAACCCCCTGTGTACCTGCGCTGCTAGCTCTCTGCCCATTCGACATTCGCCCTGTCCCCTGGCTCTACATTGCAAAGTCCATCGTCACTGGCCGTCTCCTCATCCTTTATAACAAAGCACTCGCAGACGTCTCCCCGGCCCAACCCGTGGTGACTCCAGCATTTAGCATACGACCTTTCTCAATCTCATAGCATTCTCTCATAGACCCGTTCTTCGAGACCGCAACGCTCTCTTACATCCTCAAGGCCCTCCAAGTCCCGGCACAGTGACCTTCCTCGACCCCCTCAAGAAGCTCTTTCACCACGGCCACGGCCACGGCCACGACAAGAACAAGGACGAGAACGACATGGCCGCAACAGCAGCTCAGCCCCCAAGCCAGCCCCTCCGCGACCCGGACGCTATGGACGTCGACTCTGAGGGTCCCACCGGCTCGCAGCCGAGCGTCGACGGCTCAACCCCCACGAGCGAGAGCGTCACGACACCCACGACCCCGACCCCGGAGGCCGTCACCGCCAACCAGTCCCCGGTGAGCGGCACGCCCCTCCCCGACCAGCCGATTCCGGACGGCGCCAAGGCACCGCAGTGGAAGACAGACAACGGCCCGTCGACCGACAAGTCCCCGGCAGCGAGCGAACCGATCAACGTCCCGAAGGAGACCGAGGCGCCCAAGCAGACCCCGAAGGAGGCACCGAAGACTGAGGCTCCGAAGCCGACGCCCCAACCCGAGGCGCCGAAAGCTGACAAGGGTCCCGTGCCCGAGCTCAAAGTGAGTATCGTGCCTTTGACGTCGTCTGCGTCTGTGCACCTGACGCCAATCTTCCCCCGCTGACGCTCCCAGGACCTGCTCAACAGCGAGAAGTCGATCGGCAGCGGGCTCGACTGCATGTCCATGTCCGTGTCGGAGCTGCAGGATCTGCTCGACCAAGCGACTGCTCTGAAGGCGGATGGCAACAAGGCGTTCGTGATCCGCCCACACACCGCCGCGACCCTCAAGACGGCCGAGGACGACTACAAGCGCGCGCTCGGCAAGCTGCCGAACGTGCCGAAGCACCTGCCTATGCCGACGTTGCAGGACCTGGCTGAGAAGGAGCGCATCGTGGAGATCAGCGACGAGGAGGCGGAGCAGATCGAGAAGGATCAGCAGGCGGGTCCCGTGCGTTGTAACGTCGACAACGAGATCCGGGACGCCAAAAAGGTCCTGTGGGCGAACCTTGGCGCCGTGTACGTCGCGCAGGGCCGCGACCGCGAGGCCGTCGACGCCTGCACGCGCGCGCTCCACTACGACCCGAAGTACCAGAAGGCGCTACTGCGTCGCGCGGCCGCGTCCGAGAAGCTCGGCACGTGGGCAGCTTTCACGAACGCCCAGCGCGACTACATTGCGCTCATGGGCATGCTCCCCGCCGCGCCCATGCCGGGAAGCGCGGACGCGCAGAACCTGAAGCAGGTCGAGCAGGGTCTCAAGACGCTCCCCGCCAAGATTCGCGCGGCCAAGGACAAGGAGACGAACGAGGCGACGGACAAGATCGGCCAGAGCAAGATCTCCTCGTGACTTCCCCAGCCACCCGAGACCGGTACCTAGGTCCACGGCGATGCCGAGCCGGCGGGGGAACGATGGAAGTAGTCCGACCCCGGGCTCAAGCTGCACGAGGACGCGAACCGGATGCCCTAGGGCCGCGAGCGAGCGATAGCGAGCGAATCTGCAGCTCCGAGGCAGACGAGTAATGAGCGAGTACGAGCCACCGATGGACAAGACCAAGAAAGCAGAAAGCAATTCGCCATTCAGTAGGATGGCCCAGGAGAAGAAGAGTACCACCGCATGGAGACGATATCAAGGAGACGAAACTTGTCATAGAACTTAACATCAGCAGCGAGCAGCAGGTCGTATCGTGACTGCATGTATCCGTTTTTTTCACACCGAGCCGCTGAGAAGAGCAGACGTTCATCCTCCCCGTGAATCTGACATCATGTTATCAACGCTCCACCGCTCCATAATCCGGCACCAGGGTTCATTAAGGTGAGCTCGGTTATCGTTGAGTTCGGGCCAAATCCTAATCGGTCGTCCTATATCGGCCATGTCCGGATACCCCGCGGCACCCCTCGATCCTGGAATCGAGCCCACCTCCGATCACCAGGTCCGCTGTTGCCCTCGCCTAGCTCGTCTGACTTTATCTTCCTCCTGATCAACTGGACACTCTAGCGCTCACGCACATACCCACGCGCTCGGCATGCCCGTCCTCCTTGTGCGCCCGCCCGCCAGCTCCCTCGCGCAGGGCCAGATCACGCACATCGCGGCATCCTCCGACGTCTCCTTCCCCAAGGCGCAGAAGCAGTGGGCGAACTATGTCAAGATCTACGCCGAGCGCGAGTGGACCTTGATCTCTGTGCCGCGCGACGACTCGTGCCCGGACAGCGTGTTCATCGAGGACTCGATCGTCGTGTTTGGCGACATGGCCGTCATCGCCTCGCCCGGAGCTGAGACGCGCAAGCCCGAGATCGGCCCCGTCGTGACGACGGTCAAGGAGAGGCTGCCCGGACTCAAGCTGCACAAGATTGAGCTGCCCGGCACGCTCGACGGAGGCGACGTGCTCAAGGTCGGCAAGACGGTGTACGTCGGTCGCTCCAGCCGTACCAACGACGAGGGTATCCGCCAGCTCGCCGACATTGTGGGCAGGGAAGGGTACGAGGTCAAGGCTATCCCGACGACGAAGGCGCTGCACCTGAGTGAGTCCATTATCGTCCCCTTATCACTCCCTCTTGCGCCCCTATGCCTCACCCTGCTACCGCCGCTGTAGTCTTGTTCACCCCAGCTGACAGCAGAATCCGCAATCACCGCCCTCCCCGACGGAACCATCATCGGATACGAGCCAATTGTCGACGACACCTCGCTGTTCCCCTCCTTTGCAGCCGTGCCGGAGCCCGAGGGCGTCGCCGTCGTCGTGCTCGGGGAGAACGACGTGCTCATGTCGGCTTCGGCGCCCAAGACGCGCGAGATGCTGGTGGCCCGTGGACTGAACGTTACGACGGCGGAGATCAGCGAGTTCGAGAAGCTCGAGGGATGCGTCACGTGTCTCTCTGTGCGTGTTAGGGACGAGGACATCCAGCCGGAGTAAATAGACCAAGTAGACATGCATAGGGGGCTTGTATGATAATGATGTCATGTTGCAATGCGTTCCAGGGCGGGAGGCTGCGAGTGGTCGTAGCTTGTCTGCCTGATCCAGCGAGCCAAGTGGTCAAGCAGCTTCGCGCTGTGATCTACGCATCCGTTAGGTGTGGGTGGGCGCGTAGCCCAGCCCAGGCCACCACGTGCAGAATTCAGGCACGAGAGAGCGCTGTGCCTTGATCCCAGACTGGGCTACTGTAACGGGCTTCACGTGAAACCGCTGGCTCACCCAGTAAATCAACCAATCAGGTGCGAGATCAAGATCACTGAAATCACTGATCTTGCCCCGTCGAATTCTCGGTGTTTTGCCAAGTCGCCCAGACCATAGCGCCGTGATTGTTGCCGCTGTTCCTGCTCGGAGCGTGCGAGCACTGATGCACAACAACTCGGCGTCGCGCCTCCTCGGACCATATATAAGCACCTCAGTCGGGCAGGTCCAAGAAAAATCCATCAACTCGTCCGCTCTCACTCCTCTCTACTACCACCTTCACCGCTCAACACCACACCACATCAGCAACAATGGCCCGTACCAAGCAGACCGCCCGCAAGTCCACCGGAGGCAAGGCCCCCCGCAAGCAGCTCGCTACCAAGGCTGCCCGCAAGTCGGCCCCTTCCACTGGCGGTGTCAAGAAGCCCCACCGTTACCGCCCCGGTACCGTCGCTCTTCGTGAGATTCGTCGCTACCAGAAGTGAGTACTCGTCATCACTGCTACCCGTCCCGCCATCGCTCCATCCACTATCCAGTGCCATCGCTTCCACGAGCTAGCCATGCCTGGGTTCCAGCTAACATAACAGGTCGACTGAGCTCCTGATCCGCAAGCTCCCCTTCCAGCGTCTCGTCCGTGAGATCGCCCAGGACTTCAAGACCGACCTCCGCTTCCAGTCCTCTGCCGTCCTCGCTCTCCAGGAGGCTTCCGAGGCCTACCTCGTCTCGCTCTTCGAGGACACCAACCTTTGCGCGATCCACGCCAAGCGTGTCACCATCCAGCCCAAGGACCTCCAGCTCGCCCGCCGTCTCCGCGGTGAGCGCTCCTAAGCTGCTCGTTAGCTTGAGCTAGTTCATCTTTCGTCATCACTGCTTCTTGAACGGACGGTGCCCTTTCCTTCGTTTCGCTCTTTGTACTTTTGATAGGCTAGGTTGAGCACCATTCTGTATTGTACCCATGCATCGGCTCCCTGCCTCGTAACAACCACTTGCTTGATGCTTCCTTGTTGCCACTTGAGACATGCTCGCGTGGTTGCACTATTGTTTGCTTGCCACCAAGTGCGCGGAGCGTGAGAGCAGAGAGCAGCCGTGGGAGAGCTGCGATGTGGAAGATCACGGCTCTGAGCCAGGCTCGGATCAAGATCAGATCAGAAAGCGGATGGAAGCGGCGAATATGGAGGCTCGCAATTCCCGAGTGAGCCTGTATACCGCCTCCACCTCCTCGCTACCCCCGCTGCAACACGCCAGCGCCTTGCACCAGCCAATTAGGATCGGTTGAGTCTCGACGGCAACCAGTCTGTGGCGACTGACATCTCGGTGCGGGGAACGCGGGGATGACAATGCAACCTGTAGCCCACATTACTTTACGTTCTCGTCTTGGTGTGTCCCTCATCACATTCTCATCCTCCTCACCTACCGATTCGCCGCTGAGCGCTCCCCCTTTCGCTTACTACTCTCCACTACGTTCCGCACTCTCGTCATGTCAATCAACCCCCGCCGTACCGTCCTCCTCATCTGCGACGTGCAGGAGCGCTTTCGCAGCGCGGTCCACGGCTTCGAGACCATGTCGTGCAACATCCAGAAGATGATCCGCGCGGCGCAGATGCTCGACATGCGCGTGCTCACGACGATACAGAAACCGGAGCTCGCGCTCGGCGCTACGATCCAGGAGCTCGGCATCGACAAGCTGCCAAAGCACCTGAACATGGGCATCTTCCCCAAGTCCAAGTTCAGCATGATGACACCCGAGGTCCTCAAGGCGCTCGGGGGCAAGTGGGCCGAGAGCGTCGGCGGCCCCGCCGGCACGGGGAACACGGAAGAAGTCGACCGCGTCATCATTGTTGGCATCGAGAGCCACATCTGTGTCACCCAGACGGTACTCGACGCCATCCCGCTCAGCAAGTACAAGCCCATCGTCGTCGCGGACGCTGTGTCCTCTTGCAACGCCGCAGAAGTCCCGATCGCCCTTGAGCGACTCGCCCGCGCAGGCGCCGACGTCTCCACGTCCGAAAGCGTCCTGTTCCAGCTCATGGGAGACGCGTCCTATCCCCGCTTCAAGGAGTTCGCCAACCTCATCAAGGAGTACAAGGACAGCACGGCCAAGTCCTTTGACGTCCTCCTCAAGGCTAAGATGTAAGCGGGCCTGCATCCTAACAAAGTTGCAAAGGCTTGAGCTGAACCATCCAGTAACTAGTGACGAGAACGGAGGAGGCAATGATAGAGAGATCGCAGCATCGACAGTCAACACTGCGGGCCCCTGTTGGGTCACACAAACCTAGGAAATATGCATATGCGTTGTATGCCTGTCTAAATTGGAGACTCAGTTCTATTGCTTGTCTAAAGTGGAGACTCAGAGCTCGTCGTGGAAGTACTGCTTCTTAAACTCCTCCCACTCAATCTCCTCATCGTCCTGGCCGATGTCCTCATCGGGGATCTCGTCCTCTACAGATTCCTCCTGGTCGACCAGGGTCTCGACAGCCACAGGCGGGGCAGGCTTGACGTCCTCGGGCGTCTTGGCGGTGGCGTCGACGGCGATCGTACGGCGGAGGAGGGCCTCAACGCGCTCGAAGAATGACACCGTGTCGGGTACGTCGAAACCGGAGCGGACGAGCGTCGTGTCGACGAGCACGCGCGCAGTCTCGAGAAGCTCGGGGTCCTCGGGCTCGGTCTGGACGCGCGCGAGCAGGCCCCGAATGAGAGGCGCCTTGGGGTTGATCTCCATCGTCTTGGGGAGATTCTTGAGCACCTCGAACATGGGGTCGCCCTCGGCCTCGGCCTTCTGCTGCATGACGCGCTGCATATTGGCGCTCCAGCCCATGCTGTCGACGACGATCGTGCACGGTGACGTGACCAGGCGGTTCGTGATGACGACCTCGGCGATCTGGCCCTTGAAGTGCTCCTTGAGCCAGTCGGTCAGAGGCTCAAACTCCTCCTTGGCGAAGGCGAGCTCGGCGGCCTCGGCCTTGTCGAGCTCCTCGTCGCCGTACTCGAGTCCCTTTTTCGCGACGTCCTGCGCCTTCATGCCCGCAAAGGACGATAGCGCCTCCATCATCGGCTCGTCCGCAGCCTGGTTCAGCAGCAGCACCTCGTACCCGCGCGCGATGAGCTTCTCGACGAAAGGCGACTTCTTCAAGTCCTCGATCTTCTCGCCGACGCCGGCCATGTAGTAGATCTGCTTCTGGCCCTCCTTGCGGTTCTCGACATACTGCTCGAAGGAGACGTCGTCGCCCTTGGTCGACTGGAAGCGCAGCAACTTGGCAATCTTGTGCCTGCCCTTTTCGGCCTCAATCATGCCGATGCGCAGCGCGTTGCCGTACAGCTTGGTCACCGTCTTGAACTTCTCGGGCTCCTCCTCGGCGATCCGCGTGAATAGGTCCAGCGCCTTGCGCACCAGGATCCGCTGCAGCTGCGACAGGAAGCGCGTGTTCTGCAAGTTCTCGCGCGAGACGTTCAGGGGCAGGTCATCCGCGTCAATCGTGATCTTGACGAAAGAGAGCCAGCGAGGCATGTACTGCTGTCCGAGGTCGTCGGTGATGAACACGCGCTTCACCATGAGGCGCACGTTGTTCATGCCATTGCGGATCTGCGTCCACCAGTCTTTCGGCAACGAGTCCGGAATGTACATGAGCGCCTTATACGAGATGCCCGACGCCGTGTCGCCCGAGAAGTGGCTCCAGCCAAGCGGGTTCACAGTCTTGTCCTCGTTGATCGCCTTGAAGAAGTCGATGTAGTCCTTCTCCGGCACCGTTTTGGGGTCGCGCGTCCAGATCGGCTCCTTGTCATTGACCTGGACCCAGAGAAACTCGGGCTTCTCCGCCTCCTCGCCGACAGCGTTCTTCGGCCGCTGTCTCTCATGCATGTAGATCGGGAAAGGTGTCGAAAACAGCGAGTGCTTGTCGACAAGGCTCCGAAGGTACCTCATCGACAGGAACTTCTTGTCTTCCTCGCCAATAGTCAGGACGATCTCAGTGCCGCGGCCGAGCGTGTTGCCACGCGGGTCGGGGTAGACCTCGAATGTGTCGCCGGTAGCGGACGAGACGAACGTGTGCTGGACGGGGTGCGGGTTCTCCTTGGTCGGGGGCGGCAGCGAGCTGACCTTGACCTCGGGCGAGACCAAGAAGGCGCTGTAAAAACCCAGACCGAATTGCCCGATCAGGTTGCCCTCCGAGCCTTTCGACTCCTCGGCGAGCTTGAGAAACTCGTTGGTGCCTGAACGCGCAATCGTGCCGAGATTCTTGGAAAGTTCAGACTTTGTCATGCCAATGCCGCTATCGCGGATGGTTAGCTTGCCAGTCTTACCGCCTTCGTCCAGATCGACCTTAATCGTCACGTTGCCCTCGCCGGACGACATGACGTCGGGTTCCGTGAGCGCCGTGATGCGCAGCTTCTCGAGGGCGTCATTGGCGTTGCTGAGCAGCTCGCGGAGGAAGACCTCCTTTTGCGTGTAAAGAGAATGAATGACGAGGGAGCGGAGGCGAGCGATGTCACTCTGGTGCGTCAGTTGCGTTCGAGAACACACCCGGAAATGTGATGATCGGCGTGCGTACCTCATAGTGGAACGTCTCGACACCCTCAGAGTCAGAAACGGGTGTGTCCGCAGCCAGAGCAGAGGCTGATGCTGCGTCGGCGACCGCGGACTCGTCCGCAGCCACAGCCGCAATGGCATGCGAACCAAAGACCGCTGCAGCGATCAGAATCTTGGCCAGTCTCATGTCGTGATGCGATGGTGCTAAACAGGCCAGTGCTGAGCTGGCACTTCAACGCGTCACGTCAAAGACATTGTTGTTGCGTCACGTGATGAGTTTCTGACCTCCACTCAGGCGTTCCAAGTCAGTCACCCTGTCGTGCTAGCGTGGGATTTCGGTCGGTGGTGCACAGGATGACATGTCATGCGAGACTGGATACATATGGGAGGGTGAGTGATGGGGTGTAAGAAGTAGGAACAAGGTCCACGCTGTCTACGAAAGGTGGAACGACCCACTACCGTCGCGGATGGCACGCCAGAGCTGCGTGGCGAGGACCTCCTTCGACGAGTAGTCAGGCAGCTTGAGGTACTGGGCACATGTCATGACGGAAGGCAGCATCGAGTCCGCCTTGATAGGCGGCTCGTGCGGCTTGCGCACGACAGTGAAGGGCGGGTTAAGCGAGCGCCAGCCTCCGATGGGAAGCTTTGGGGAACCAGTCATGAACTGGAGGAACTCGCGGCGCTCAGAGCTGTCAAACGCTGACAAAATCTCGATGAGGTTGCGGATCGATCGGCTGTCGGCGTTGTAGCCATGATCGGCCTTGATGGTCTGCTCCAGCGTCTCCTTCGACCAGTCCTCGTCCGTGTTGCCGCAAAGAAGAGCGAGCTCCTCCGGCGAGAAGATGCCGAGGTCGTTGATGGGGAAGATCATGGAGAATCCGACCTGGAACTCCTTGACCTGCTCGGCGATGCCAGAACCGAGGGTCTTGTCAAGGACCAGCTCGAGGTACTCTTCGAGATTGGAGTCATCTACGTCAACCATGCGACCACCCGGCTTGAGTTCAATGTCGTACCCAGGAAGGGTAAAGTCAAGCGACAGGTCCTGGAGTTTGGCGCCACCGATAGTCAAGGCAGAGAGCTTGTTCCTACGAGAGGAAGCCGGAAGCGCCGTGAACGACTCAATCTCCTGGCGAGCCTGGAGGTACGTCTGAAGACGTTCGAGAGAGCGAGCCAGAGTCTCGTCGACCTGCTTCAGGGTAACAATGTTCTTGCGAACGGGCTTGCCGAGGAGCAGCTTCAGGAAGACCTTGTTCAAGTTAACATCGATGATACGCGAGTCAAGAAGAGCGCGACCGATGAACAGCCCGAGAGTCTTGAAGTATGAGTGCTTGGAGCTAGGGGCATTCTTGATCTTCTCAGAGGTAGGGCCTGGGAAGAGGCCGTTTGGCGCAAAGACGTAGGGTCCTTCCTTCGAAGTGTCTTCGTCGCGCCACATGTGAAGCGAACGACGGGAGAACTCCTTCGAGGCCAGGGAGTAGAACTCAAGGGTTGGTCCGAGGCCGGTACCGATCTCGTCAAAGTACTCAACCTCAAGGATACCGTTCGACGTTCCGTACAGCTCAAGAACCTTCACGCATGACTCGAGCAGCTGAGCGCGCGAGATCCGCACTTTCTGACGCACAAGACGACCGAGATGCGCGAGGTTGTCGTCGCGTCGGTTGTTGTTGCTGCTGCGGGGTTGAGACGCTTGCCAATGGGCAATCAGACGGCCATACCCGAAGGAAGTAGAGCGCAAGAAGGAGTAGCGAGCCTCGAAGGGGAATAAGAAGGAGAAGTGCTTCGGGAGCTCGACCGCCCACTCGGGGAGACAGTTGCTCGCCAGAATCATTGTCTCCTCTAGCTGCCGGACGAGCTTCGCAGTCAACTTGTTGTTGACAAATAGAGACTCGTCCGGGACATCGACGCGCATTAACGTATCACGACCCTCGACGCACAGCGTGTGGACGACACGAAGAAGGCGCAGGATCTTCGACACAGGAGCCGACGGATCGAGAACCTGAGGAAGGGTACTCGAGATGGATGCAGGCGAAGGGGCATCCACAGGTGCCTTGGCCGACGCTGGTCCCTCGACCTTGCGGAACTTGAAGGTGACTGGGATGTTGAAAGCGCTCAAGGGTGAAGGCGAAGACTTGGCGTACTTGTGGACGGCACCGTAGACAGTGTCTTCTAATGAAAGAACCTGACCATTGATCGAGAACTCGAGGTGCCAGTCGGCGGGAGCGGTCTTAACGGCCCCGGCGTAAGAGCTGCGCGAAGGTGTACTGCTTGAGCCCGCGTTGGCGCTGGAAGATGTGGCCTGGTTTGGCGTAGCGATGCGAGTGCCGTCCGGAGTTTGGGCCTCGACTCGCGAACCGTCGGGGGCCATAGACATATTGACGACCTTCTCAGTTGGCCGCTCGAGCTCCTCCTCCATGTCCTCCTCAAAGACCTCGGCATCATACTCGTCCTCAGAGTAGTCGTCGTCGAAGTCCATGCTCACGGGCATCTGCGGAAGGACAGCCGGCTCAGAAGAAGCGCCTGCGGCCGCGGCACCGGACGAGGGGCCCGCGGCAGCTTCCCCGGTGGCAGCGTCAGCTGAAGCAGAAGCACCGCCCTCGGCGTCAGGCGGCAAGCCGCTCAGGCGAGCGCTGCGACGGCGTTGAGGCTTGGCATCTTCCTTGGCCCCCTTACTCTCCGGCGACTCCTGCGGCTGCTGTGACTGAGGCGGCTGGGTGCTGGAAGAGGGCTCATCCTGAGTTCCTGGAGGAGCGCCCATACCCCGCGACCCAGCGGCCAGGGCGGCAAGCAACCTAGACGTGGATCCGCCGCTTCCGCCCCTGCTAGCGGCGTAAGCTGCGAACATATTCTGGAGGGCCGAGTTGCTGCTCAGATAGTTGGGGTCAGCAACCCGTGGACGCAGATAGTCGTGGAGCGCCTGTACAGGGGCGATAGCCTGAATCGTGACGCTCAAGGCGCTCATCTGCTTGGGGATATCCTCGCCTTCCTCGGCCTGGAGGCGGATACGCATAGATCGAGCAAGCGACGAGCTGCCGGTGCCCATTCCGTTGAAAGCGGTCTCGACGTCGAGATTCTCCAGTCTGCCGAGGGACTCATGCAGCCGCTTCACAAGCATGACTAACGGAGAAGGCGAGGCCACAGCAGAGTCGGAGAAGATCTCGAAAAGGATGTCGCGACGGGTCGAAGATGGAACCGTTCCATCGATATCGACATACTCGAGGAGGCCATCAACAAGACCACTCTTCAGGAGCTCAAACGAAGAGAGCGCCTGTCCGACGTTGGAGAACTGAGCCGCGATCTCCCTCAGGGTATCTCGAAGTTCCGGTTCGGTAGCCTCGGGCTGACACAGCCGCTTGACCAGGTTGGTGAGCTCCTCGAGAACTAAAGAAGCCTCATTCTGCTGAGTGTCGTCGACAGCGAAGATGCGCTTCGCACCAATAACGCGGGCGCGGAGGATGTTGGCGTCATTAGGGTCGACCACAGAGGACGACCGAATGCGATGAGAAGTCGACGTTTGGCTGCTGATCAAGTTCGCTAAAACGCCGGATAACTCGCCAACATTAGATTTGGTTGGAGACTCCAGGGCTTGGCTGGTAGCGGCCCTAGGCGTGGAAGGGCTACCCTCAGCATTTCCTTCCTTCGTCGCCTCCTCTTCCTTCGCCTTAGCCTCCTCACGAGCACGTTCCTCTTCCTTGATCTTCGTACTCAGGTCGGCTTCAGCCAAAGACTCGATCTCGAACACGACGCCCTCGCGGTGGAAGGAAGTCAGGTAGACGTCTGGGAGCTTGCCTGCGAGAAGCTCGACAAGTTGCAGAGCATGAAGGACGAAAGTCGAATTGTCCTTGGACGAGATGATAGAACCGAGGAAGCTCGACATCGGGACGTTGGTGAGTGTCTGCTTCAGATCTCCTGGGTCGGCGAATGCGGTAGCCTTCGTCAAGCCGGTCAAAGCCTTCGTGCGCACACGGAGCGAAACAGACGCCGCGTAGATATCGACCAAGACGGGCATCAGACAACGCATGAACTTCGACACCAGCTCAGGCTGAGACTTGAGGAGGGTCAGGCGCTGCTCGTTAAGAGCCTCGGCGTCTCGCCTGGACTTCCCGGGAGGATAGGCGCCCAACACAGGCACAGATGAAGATGACGCCTCAGCTGGTTCTCCTGGGCTCCCTGATCCACCCTCAGCGCGGCTGCTGGACCGGCGGGAGGACGGCGGACGCGCGCGGCGTTGAAGCTTGGCGAGGCTCTTCTCTGAATAGGCCCGGTGGTCGAAGACACCATCGCGGGGAAGCGGAGGCAGCAGTTCGCAAACCAACCCCAGGGCCTCTTCGATCTGGTCCTTGGGCCGGTGGGCGAGGTTCTGCATGACTGCCATGTCTGCAACGCCCCCACCAAGGCCTTGGCCGCCAGGGGCATCTCCTTGCTCTTCTTGCTCGTCTGCCGCCGGAAGGACGCCCGTGAGAATGTAGTGCACAGTGTCGGTCATCCCGGCCTCGAGAAGGGCGATGGTAACCTTGGCAGACGCGCGTGCAGCGAATGTCAGAGCCTTCAAGAGATGTGTGTAGGTCGAGTCAGAGATGATGGGGGAGCCACCGGCAGGCATCAAGAGGGCGTTGATTGCCACGACGGTTGGCAGGTCGAGTAGACCCTCCAGGTGCTCGGCATTGTGGCGGTACGATTCCAAAGTGCGCAAAACGGCCAGCGTCGCTTGCTCCACAAGCCGCTGGTCAGTCTGCGTGAGGACGTCCCTCAAAATGGGAAAGACATCGCGAACCATGGCAAAGTGCTCTCCTGAGATGTTGCGACAGCAGTTTGCGGCTGTGGTGACTGCGGTACGCTGAACATTGGTGGAGAAGAAGGGAAGGAAGTTGAGCAGCGCGGCCAGTCCTCCCTCGCGGACGATTGCTGCCGGATACTCGGCTGAGATCTTTTCCATTGTCTAGACGTCAGCATGTTGCAAGTTCTGAAACACTTACACTGAGTGTCTGCTCCGCGAGCTCGATGTACGAAATCTCATTCAGCTTGGAGCACAGAACGGGGACGGCGCTGAGATGTACCAGCGTGTGACCGGAGCCAGGCAACGCCTCCATGAGGTGAGCCAGACAGCGGCAGGCCAACAACTGGCACTCCATGTCCTCTTGATCGCCCTCCGGGAAAGCGTCTCCCGCGCTCATCGCAAGAGCAGCCGCAAGCTGAGCGTCCTCGTCCATCTCGTCGGACTCGCCCATCTGCTCATCACCGTCACGCTGCTGAGAATCGATGTTGGGCTTCCCGCTCAAAATTGCAATGAACTCGGTGGCAAACGCAGAGGTGGAGAACGAGGCGCCGAGCGTATCCTCGTTTGAAACCAAAAGCAGGTCACTGCACTCGCGAAGGGCGGCGAGACGCTTAGAGGTCTTCGACGAGCGAAGATTCTCCTTGAGACGCTTGAACCTGCTTGACAGGCCCGACATGAACCCTCCGAACGCGCGGTACTCGCCACCGAACAGGGCCGCAGCCGTAGCCTCGTCAAACATAGCACCATCGGCGAGGCGAGCCAAGCGATCGTAGGCCGAAGAGCCGCGGTGCTCGTCCTCGTCGTCGTCATCCTCGTCGTCTTCATCGTGCTCCGAGTCGTCCATGTCCTCATCCTCGCGGTAGTGCTCGTCGTCGAGGAAAGCGGAGGCGGATTCGCCCCAATGGTGCTCGTCCTCGTCCATGTTATCGTCGATTAGCTGGCGGGCTGAAGTGTCGCCTTTCTTTCCACTCGTAGCAGGACCCTTCTTGGCCTTGGGTCTGATCCGTCAGCGCTCGGCGTTGCTTGCTGGACTTACGCAGTCTTCTTGGGCATTTTAGACTTGGGGGTCGCTTTGGCCTTGTCCTTGCTGCGCTTCGCTGGGCTCTTCTTGGAACGCTTCGGGGCCGGTTCAGCGTCCTCCGCCGGATCGGAGCGTGGAGGTGTAGGCTCTCGGGTAGCTCGTTTCTTGCCCTTGCGGTCGGCAGATAAGGAGGAGGACGCCTCCGCGGGTGCAGAAGAGCGGATGCTTCTGATGTCAGCCTCTGGCCCAGTCTGCCCAGTGGTTGAAGTACTCACCGCTTACTGGAGGAGGAAGAGGCGGAAGGGTGAGCTATGGCTTTACCCTTGCTAGACGATGCAGGTGTCGACTGCTGCTTGGGTGAAACTTGGTTATTGCTGTGGTTGGAGGAAAGACGCGCGGAGCGACGAGGGGGAACCGGCGTGGGAGTCGCAGGTGGAGGTGCTTCCGTGGAGGAGGGAGTGGCAGCACTGGAGGATGAAGCTTGTCTGTGCTGTGCGCTGCGAGTGATACGGACGTTCGCACTGGGCGTGCTTGCGTTGGACACTGGGGCGTTGGGAACAGAAGGGGGGCTAGTTACAGTGTTGGAGTGATAAGAAACTGTTGCGGTCTGTGCTGTGGAGGTGCTAGTACTAGGAGATTGCTGGTAGGCTAGGGGTGACTGATGCTGCGGTGATGATGAAGATTGGTTACTCTTGTTGCGGTCCATCGAGTACCTTGTGATGATGACTGGGTGCTCGTTAAGCGTATCGATGTGGGGTGGTCGAGCAGTGTGAGTTACTCGAGACGGGATGTGCGATAAAGGGGGGAAAGAGGTGGCGAGCGAGGCATTAGCGAAGATAGATGAAGACGGGCGAAAGAGGAAGAAGGAGGAAAGGGGAGGCGGAGAAGGAGGAAGTGGGCAGAGGGAGTCCTGTGTCGCACGCTCTCTCGGAAGGTGTTAAGTGGATGGTCGAGGAAAGATGAGAATGAATAACGTTGCGGTGTCGGCGGTGTGCCAGTGCCAGTGCTAGTGCCAGTGCCGGTGCAGGACCAGGAGGCGAGGAGGGTGAGGGTGGGTGGGATCAGTGACGACCGACGCCGGCTCGCTCGCTCGCTCGCCTACCTGCACTGTGCACCAGTGGCCATCGGGTCCTCCTTGGCGCACTCATCCCTCCATTATCTGTGCCTGTCCTTATTCTATCTCGCGATTACCCCCT
The DNA here is from genome assembly GCA_039545355.1 of Trichosporon coremiiforme. NCBI lineage: Eukaryota > Fungi > Basidiomycota > Tremellomycetes > Trichosporonales > Trichosporonaceae > Trichosporon > Trichosporon coremiiforme. Next base: position 325,749 of record BCJJ01000027.1, read on the forward strand.
CGCGCTCTGTTCCTAATGCCGTCAATACCAGCATTCGGTAGCCTAAATCGTGCGGCGCAAGCCTACCCAGTAGTGCGTCACGACGGGTAAGACAAAGCGACCGTCGCCCTCCGTGGGAGACTTTTCCCCGCAGCCCCCGTCTTCCCCGGATCCCTTTCCGCAAAGTTCAGATTTCCGACTCAGGAGCAATCGAGCATCGAGTCGCCCGGTGGTCAATAACAACAATCAGGCGACCCATCTCGCTACTGGTACATATACCCACATTCGCTACCACCCATGACAGCCTCAAGCTCGTCCTCCACGATCATGGACCCCTATCCGGCTGCCGTCCCCGACCTCCTCAATGCTCTCCGCACTCTGAGGAGGAACAATCCCAAGGCAACCAGATCCAACGTCCACATCTACCCCGCCAGCCTCTATGCCCCTAATGATCCCTCGCAGTCTGATAGGAGGCTTACGAGCTGGAAGATGACTGAGCACATGTATTTCCGGAAGGACAATGGCTTCCCTACCCTGGCGCGAGGTCTGTTCACTGAGGAAGTGCAACCCAACGCCGTCCCAGAGGTGGCGCTGGAGACGCTCAGAGACGAGTACACCGAACGCATCGTAGCCCGAGGATACGACAAATTCTTCAACATTGATGAGATGACCTGGACGACAGTGAGTTACTGATACTGCGAACAGGAGCTGACAGTCAGTGGGACGCCATTGAAATGCATACCCAAGCCCCCTACCACCTCACGTTGAAGTCAAATGGTTGCTTGATTATGATCTCTGCCCTGTCTCCGTCACATCTTGTTGTGGCTTCCAAGCACTCTCTGGGAACTACGACTGAGGCAGCCGTCACTGTCTCAGATGTCACTCAGAGCCTGAAGGATACAAAACTTGATGACAAGAAAGTGGCTGAGGAAGCCAAGGACGAGTCGTCGGCCCGTGCACATGCCGAAGTCGGCCGCGAATGGGTAGCCCGTACCCTCCAGAAGAGCGGGAAAACGTGCGAGCAGCTGGCGAAAAGGCTTTGGGATGAGAACCTTACAGCTGTTCTGGAGCTCTGTGATGACTCGTTCGAGGAGCATGTCATCGCCACTCCAGAGTACTGGACAGGTCTTCATCTCCACGGACTTAACTACAACCAGCCACATTTCAGCACGAAATCGCCAGAGGACGTCACTGCTTTCGCCAACGAGTTCAGTTTCATTCCGACCAAGCATGTCACTCTGAACTCTGTTGCCGAGATGCGCAAGTTCGCCAATGAAGTGGCGGAGACAGGCTCATGGCAGGGGGACACGATCGAGGGCTTTGTTGTCCGATCTACTGTCAAAGCTGTTGAGGGTCATGAGAACAGCAAACCGCCATACAGGCCTGGTGCACCCTTCTTTTTCAAGATCAAGTTTGAGGAGCCGTACCTCCTGTACCGCCAGTTCCGAGAAACCACGCGGGCCATGCTGCCTCTTATGGACAAGAAGATCACCCCGGTGAAGGAAGCTGAGATTTGGAAGAAGGTGAAGGCAAAGACTCGCCGGCCGGAGGTCAGTGTTTACGCTGAGTGGTGCGCGGACATGATGAAGAAGGAGCCTTCCCTCTTCACCAACTACGAGAGGGGAGTCGTCAGGGTTCGCGAGCGCTTCCTCAAGTGGATCGAGGGAGATGGCAAGAAGTCCTGGGAGATGGCTCAGGCGGGCGAGTGGAAGGCAGGAATGGACAAAGCCGCTGAGGTCAGTAAGGCTGCTCGGGAAGCGGAGCGAGAATTGCTGCCTAAGAAGTGGGTCATTGTCCCTGTTGCTGTGCCAGGATGTGGCAAGACCATGATGGGGCTCGCCCTGGGGAAGCTCTTCGGCTTTGCCCATACGCAGTCAGACGACATTCTCAGCAAGAAGACTGCTCCCACCTTCAAGAGGAACATCGTCGAGCTACTGAAAACGAACAATGTTGTCTACGCCGACCGCAACAACCACCTTGACAAGCATTACATTGAGCTGTCTGGGCTGGCGGATGAGAAGACATTCGCCAAGACACTAAAGCCATACCACGTCAAGTACATCTTCGTGACCTGGAACATCGATGACAACCCGTTCCACAAGCTTCTCCGCCTGTGCTCAGAGCGCGTTGTGAACCGCGGTGACAATCACCAGACCCTGCGTCCGGATTTGACGATCGAGGCAGAGCACGAGGCAGTGGTCGCCAACTTCTTGCACAACTTCACGACGCCCAATCCTCTGTACTTTGATAAACAGGTTGTTCTGGACATGGAGGACACTCCCCGCGCTGCCCTCAGCAAGGTCGTCGACTCTCTTGTGAAGATCCTCAACCTTACCCGTCCCTCGGAAGACGCGATCGACACTGCCTTAGCCGCTGTGTCAGACTATAAGGTGACGACGCCGTATCATGCCCCTGCACGTGTCGGCAAAGCTGTCCGCTACTTCGGTCTCGCGCCGGAAATCGACATCAATGTCGTCGTTGATGACGCTCTACAGACACCCATGGCGCCCGCTGCCTCAGAGTCGGCGACGAAGTTTATGACTTCGCTTCGCGAGAAGGGCCGTGTCACGCAGCGCCCGCACATCACGCTGTCACACAACAAGAACGTTGCAGCCGAGAAGGAAGCGGCTGGGGAGGGCGCCACCCCTGGCCCCCAGCAGATTGCGTGGGACACCTGCACGGCACTTGCAGAGGCACATATCTCCCCGTTCTACGACTTCGACGTGACACACCTGGCGTGGGACGACCGCACCATGGCTCTCATCATTGGCAACCTCCGCCCACAGGACAATTCAGACCGCGAGAAGGGCACCGCCCTAGCTCTCCCTGAGGAAGTCAAGATCAATCTCCATGTCACGGTGGGCACGCAGAGCGAGGAAATCTCCGCATTCGAGTCCCGTGGTGTCGTGTGTACTGCCCGCAAGGCTATTGCCAAGGGTGTCCAGAGTGGGGAGGGAGGAGAGTCGACTGAGGGTGGAGGTGCAGTGCACTGGGTTAAGGTCGGCCCGCTCAAGGGCTCCGGCCGCGTCAGGGGCATGTACTGATAGGCTGTTCATAGACTGAAGTGATAACGACAGATGTACTTTTATGACGCAGTTCCGGTGATTACCGATGGTGGGACCATCGGACCCCATGTCAAGAGATGGCGCATCACTTTGCAGCTCGTCATCATCGCCGGTCTTGGCTTGGGCTAACTGCATGCGGTTGCAGGCTCCCCCTGTCCAGAGCTCATGCGGCAAGATTCTGGAACAGAGAACCGAAGATTGGAGATCGTGCTTGGCGGTTCAGGTACGCGACCGCGATCGCTGACAAAGACGACTATCGAGCGAGCAGGTGACCACTGATGACTGATCCAAGCTGGTCCGGCCCAGTCCGCACGCAACGCAATGATGCTCGTGAGGTCGAGACATGGGTACATAAGCCTATGAACGCCCTTGAGACACAGTTGAAACTTCGCAAGCCCAACTTGGACGTCCACCATGAGCATCCCCACTACCCGCCGTGCCCTGATCTTGACGCCTGAGACGAAATCCGTTGCTCTAAGGAGCATTCCGGTTCCGGAGCTGAAGCCGGGCGAGGTGCTCGTGAGAGTGAAAGCAATCGCACTCAACCCGATTGACTCGCTGTATGTCCAGCATCCCATTGCGATACAGGATCGAGTGATCGGCACTGACTTCGCCGGCGACATCGTCGCCGCCGCTGACGACTTATCTTCCAATTCCGACTCGCGGACGAAGCCGGGGACCCGCGTCTCTGGCTTCTTGCAGGGAGGTACGCACAACACTGCTGCCCCAGCTGACCCCAGCCTGTTCCGTCAACTTCAAGGCAGGCGCCTTCACAGAGTACCTCGCGATTCCATGGGACCTTGTGTGGTCCATCGGCGACCTTTCCTACGAGGAAGCCGCAGCCATTAGCATGTGTGGCCTGACCGCCGCGCAAGGTCTGAATAGGCAGGGTCTGTCGCTGCCCTTCTCTCCCCAGCCTACCGATACAGAAAGCAAGACCTATGTGATCTACGGCGCCTCGACTAGCCTGGCCATGTACGCCGCACAGCTGGCGCGTGCGCTGGATCCGGCCGTGACCCTCATTGGCGTGGCGAGCAAAGGGAAGCACGGCTTCCTCCGCCGCGAGTTCGGGTATGACCATCTTTTCGATTACCGCGACAAGGACTGGGCGGAGCAGATTGCGGCCGTCGGGTCGGTAGACTACGCCTTTGATGCGATCACTGAGGGGGACTCGACAAAAAGTCTCGACCGGATTCTGGCTGATGACGGAAAACTCGTCGTGTTCCGCTTTCCGAAGGGCGACTTCAAGCACGATCCCGTGTACGGCGCTGTGTGGGAGGGCCTCGGAGAGGACGTCGACTACGGACGTAAGTTGAGTACAGTGTAGCCAGAACTGACAGGCAGCGCTGCAGATCCCAGCCGACCTGAAGAAGCGCGAGTTCGCGGTCAACTTCTATGACTGGCTGTCGAAGACGCATGCACTGAGGGCGAACCCCATCAGACAGATGCCGGGTGGCTTGGAGAAGGTCACGGAAGACGGTTTTGTGCTCCTCGGCCCGCAATGGGTTTCAGAGCGTGCCAAGATCGATCGCAAGGAGGATTACATGAAGCCGATCAGCGGAGAGAAGCTCGTGTACACCATTTCGTAGCTGCTGTAGGACTGTCCAACAAACAGTCATACCGATGAAAACCATTGCTTCTTATTGCCCCAATGCATCTCTATGTCACCCTACATTGAGACAACCTGAGAGAATGCATGCATGCATAGCTCCGTGCTGCAATCAACGAAGCGGAAGTGTCGAAGTAGGTCCCTGCGCCACACGTTCCTCGCGGGCCCTTAACGCCGGCCACGCGGGCTGCCCGTGGCAATGCTTCCGCATCATCGCGTTCGCTGCCAGCACGCAACGTCGCGCTGTCGCTGTCCTCCTCTACGAACCGTGTCGATCTGACGTCTGTCGCTGTTGAACCTCTAGCCTCGCTCCACCCCACAACTGCCTCTAGAGCACAACCGGCACCATGTCCTTCAAGAAGGACGAGGATTCTGGTGGCATGTGTGAGTAGCTTTACGACCGCTTGTAGTCAGCTAACCCTCAGCGTTCTTGCAAGACAAGTCGACGGTGCTCCAGGAGGCGCGTGTATTCAACGAGTCGCCCATTTCGCCTCGCAAGTGCCGCGCATTATTGACACGAATCGTTTACCTGCTCTACGTCGGCGAGACCTTCAACACGCATGAGGCCACGACCCTGTTCTTCGGCGTCACGAAGCTCTTCCAGAATAAAGATGCCGCGCTCAGGCAGATGGTCTACCTTGTGATTAAGGAACTGTCCACCGTCGCCGAAGACGTGATCATGGTCACGTCCTCGATCATGAAGGACATGCAACCCAATCTCGAGGTCGTCTACCGCCCGAACGCCATCCGCGCTCTCGCCCGTATCATCGACGCGCAGAGCGTGCAGTCCGTCGAGCGCTTCTTCAAGTCCGCCCTCGTCGACCGCTCCCCTCCCGTCTCCTCCGCTTCTCTCGTCTCCTCCTACCACCTGTTCCCGATTGCCAGCGCAATTATCAAGCGCTGGTCCAACGAGACCCAGGAGGCCGTCAACGCCAAGGCCGTCTCGTCTTCGTCGTACTCGGCCTCGTCCGCCGCGGCTTACATCTCTGGCGGCGGCTCTAACGGCTATCAGTCCGTCTCGAGCTCCAGCTACATCATGCAGTACCACGCCCTTGGTCTGCTCTACCTGATCCGCGAGAAGGACCGTATGGCCGTGACGAAGATGATTCAGCAATTCGGCGCCGGCAAGCAGGCCACCGTTGTCCGCAACCCGATGGCCATCTGTATGCTGGTCCGCTTCGCTCGCAAGGTCATGGACGAGGACCCCAACGTTCAGAAGCAGATGCACGAGTACCTCGAGGGCCTGCTCCGTCACAAGTCGGACATGGTCAACATCGAGGCGGCTCGTGCCATCTGTGAGATGCGTGGTGTCACCGACCAGGACCTCTACCGCCCAGTCGCCGTGCTCCAGCTCTTCCTGTCGTCGCCCAAGGCTGTCCTCAAGTTCGCCGCTGTCAAGACGCTCAGCAAGCTCGCCCAGACGCACCCCAACGCTGTCGCCTCTTGCAACCTCGACATGGAGAACCTGATCACCGACTCGAATCGTAGCATCGCCACCTACGCCATCACCACCCTCCTCAAGACCGGAAACGAGGCTTCGGTCGACCGCCTGATGAAGCAGATCTCCTCGTTTATGACCGACATTACGGATGAATTCAAGGTCATTGTGGTTGACGCTATCCGATCGCTCTGCCTCAAGTTCCCGGCGAAGCAGGGTGTTATGCTCACGTTCCTGTCTGGTGTTCTCCGCGACGAGGGAGGCTACGAGTTCAAGCACGCCGTCGTCGAGGCTATCTTCGACATGATCAAGTACATCCAGGACTCTCGTGAGGCTGCCCTCGCCCATCTCTGCGAGTTCATCGAGGACTGCGAGTTTACCAAGCTCTCCGTCCGCATTCTCCACCTCCTTGGTATCGAGGGCCCCAAGACCCGCAACCCCACCAAGTACATTCGTTACATCTACAACCGTGTTGTTCTTGAGAACGCGGTCGTTCGTGCCGCCGCTGTTTCGGCCCTCGCCAAGTTCGGCGCCTCGGTCGACGACGAGCACGTCACAAAGAGCATCGACGTTCTGCTCCGAAGATGTCTTGATGATGTTGATGACGAGGTGAGGGATCGCGCCGCCATGTACCTGAAGGTGCTCGATGACAAGAAGCTCGCCGACACCTACGTCCGTGACGAAGCGACGTTCTCTCTCGCTCAGCTCGAGAGCCAGCTGGTGTCGTATATCAACGACGAGAGCAAGCACAGCGAGGCGTTCGACGCTTCCTCAGTCCCCAAGGTCAGCCGCGAGCAGGCCGCTGCCGAGGTCGCTTCCGCCCGCCCCTCTGCCCTTGCGACCATCGCCGACACCTCTGCTGCTCCCCAGAAGAGCGACTCGCCTGCTCCTGTCTCTGCTGCTGAGGCTCAGTCCGCCTACGCCGCCCAGCTTGCCGAGATCCCCGAGCTCGCCAGCTACGGACAGGTGCTCAAGTCGTCCTCGAAGCCTATCCCCCTCACCGAGGACGAGACTGAGTACGCTGTCACCGTCGTCAAGCACATCTTCAAGGAGCACGTCGTGTTCCAGTTCAACATCTCCAACACCATTCCCGACACCGTTCTCGAGCAGGCCTCGGTCATCCTCGTCCCTGCGGAGGAGTCTGGCCTCACCGAGGACTTCATCATCCCCGTTCCCAGCCTCACGACGCAGACCGGTGCCGGTCCCGTCTATGTCTCCTTCACGCGGAATGACCCGTCAGAGTACGCCACGGGCGCTTACTCGTGCACGCTCAAGTTCATCAGCAAGGAGGTTGACCCTTCGTCTGGCGAGCCGGAGGAGGAGGGATACGACGACGAGTACCAGGTCGAGGACGTCGAGCTCGGTGCCGGCGACTACATCGCGCCGACGTACGCGACCTTCTCGTCCGAGTGGGACAAGCTCGCTAACGGCCCGAGCATCACGGAGACGTTTGCGCTGTCGTCGAGCGAGAGTCTGCGCGACGCCGTCAAGAGCCTGGTCGAGGTGCTCAACATGGAGCCGCTTGGCGGAACGGAGCAGCCGACGTCGAGCAGTGTGCACACCCTTAATATGAGCGGACTGGTGTGCGGCGGAGGTGGCAAGGTCCTCGCGAGGTGTCGCATGACCTTCTCACCAGGAGAGGGTGTCACGCTCGAGCTGGCCGTTCGAGCCGAAAAGGAAGAGGCCGTCAACCTTGTCATGTCGGCCATTTAGTTTTGTAGTTATGCACGATTAGAGATACTTGGATGCCGAAGCGCAGAGCACATGCGCATAAGGGGGACGTCAGCTGACGGGTGGAAGGAAGTGTAGAGACGTGATCGGTCGGCCACTCTACGATGGTGTGTCAATAAGCCGCCAGGGCCCAAACAAAAACATGATGTGGAACTCCTAATGGAACCCTAATCTCCAATCTCCCATCCGTACACAGTAATATTATTGTTTTCATTAAATCCCATCATGCTGTGTCATTCCTTATCAGTCGGTGTTCTCCCCGTATCAGCACCGTATCACGGCCTGCAATGCATCGTTTCCGACGCTTCTTTGACGCGCCATGGATATGATACATGCATGCTCTGTCTATGTCTTGTGCGAAGGTGGTAGAAGTGTGTATATGAGCTGCTGCCGCCCAAGTGGACTGCCTGATGGAGGTAAAAACAAACTGACAACAACAAACCCGAGGAACGTCCGCGGCTCCTGGTTGGCTGGTCCTTCTCTATGATGTCTGCTCACGCTATTAGGCGGGTGCCTCGTAATCTTGCGAGAAGTCGATACCCTGCAGAGGCCGTCAGCTTATCTCGCACAGACTGGAGCAAGTGGCCACTCACGAAAGCCTTCATATGCGTGTTCGTGATCTTGAGGGCACGGCTGCGCTTCTTCTTCTTCTTGCCCTGGTCCTCGTTCTTGGGCTTGTTGTCGACCTTGTCGACAGAAGACGCCTTGAGATCCTCTGTGTTCCGGTTAGATCTCTGCCACAGCATTGCAATCATTGATTCAAGTACTCACGTCCCTCGAGCAGCTTCGCCACATCGTCAGTCTCCTGGATCTTTACGTCGTCCCAGGCGAATACGAACTCTAAGAAGTCAGTTTCTGAGCAGGATCGCCGATTACTCACCGTCATCGACGCGATCGGCTGCACGTCCTCGCTCCTTCAGCTCGTCCCAGAACACTGTTCTCCATCGCTCTGGACCGCCTCCATTCAGCTTGTCACCCCAGGCGTTCTCCTTTCCGAGTGCGGGAAGAGGAGCGTCCTTGAGCTTGCCTGTCAACGAGCGGAGAATAAGGATACTGCCGTTCTTCTCCAGCTCCTCCATGTATGCGACGAGCTCGGGGCCAGGCATCGCCTCGCGGATCGACTTGTACGTCAGGCCCTGCGTCGGCCGGCAGTGTGTCTTGATGTGGCGCTTCAAGTCGGCCAGAGAACGCAGAACGATCTCGGGCTGGTAGTTAGCTCGCACGGCTTGTGAGTAAGCTCACCTCGTAGGTGAACACTTGGTTGTGCTCATTGAACTTGACCCTGTCAAGGCCCTTCAGCATCTCCAGGACCTGATTGGCATCGACACCGGGGCTCTTGTCCTCGACATGCAGGTACGCGTCCTGCCATCGCAAGGTCGATCGGTCCTGCTCGCGTCAGCTCCAACTCTGTCAACCCCGTTTGAGGCACAGTTGATGACGCCTACCTTCAGGTAGTCTCTCAGCTCAAGCGACACCGTTCGGGGGTCCTGGAAGCCATAGTGTGAGCCTGATGGTGTCCCTCCGATGCCTGAGGTCAGCTCTTTGAACTTTCATATGCGGCCGGGAGACATGGGCAGACCCCGTCTTCTTGTGCTCCGTTACAGTCCGCTCAGTATCTGGAAAGTGAGATGTCCCTCAACACCCCTCTCTCTCTCTCCCTCCTCACACGGTGTTCGAGCGGAACTTCCGTCGAACTCATGACAGTCTCTGAGTGCTCAAGCGTGCCTCCCTTGTGATGTGCGTGACCAACCCGCGCATCTGATCTTCGTAGTATGAAGTGAGTTCACCAAGGACATTGGCCACCCAAGTGATAACACCTTTTACCATTGTTCTACTCACCTCTCGGCTTCCTGTCCTCTGTTTTGACGCTGATGCCCGCGCTGGCGCCGCGCGAGTTTGGCGCTAGACTCCCCGCAGCCGAATATGGTGACTTGCGCTTGAGAAGGTTTGACATGCTGCCGGTATGCTGCGATCAGGGTTCGGCAGATCGAGTGGGAGGACGCAAGAAGCGAAGCGAGTAGCGTATCTTGAAGTGTGAGCGTGAGCATGAAAGTGGAGGTTCTAGCAGGACAAGAAGGAGGGGCGGGAGCAAATTCGCCAGTCTGGCTGTGGCGGCGGGCTGCTGAACCTTGTGCAATACTGCTATGCATGCAACAGATAGCGGGGGAATAGATATCATCACATCTCAACAGGTTACAGGAATTATAGTGGGTTTGACAGTTTTAGGCGAGGAAGACGACAAGAGCGCCGCCGACAGCGAGGACAGAGGCACCGAGCTGCGTGGCGGCCACTGTGCGGCTTGGCGGACGCAGAGGCAGAGGCAGCGGCGCTCGAGTGGCTACCGCTAGCGGGCGCAGCCTTGTCGGAAGAGGAAGCAGCGGCAGGGGAGGGAGCGGCCTTGGACGCGTCGGCGCTCGGCGCGGCGGCGCCGGCAGAGCTGAGGCCCTGGTTGCTCGTCGAGCCGCCCAATGCGACGTTCGAGCAGATCTGACGGTACACGCTGCTGGCCATAACCTGCGAGCCGAGGTCCTTGCGGTCCCTGGATGTCAGTTCAATGTCACTGCTTACAGCCCGGAGCACAATGGTAGACGGAAGGCACGATGTTGAAGCGTGGCCATTGAAGGGCGGCCTCGAAAACTACCGCTTGCGTGGGGCAGTTCGGCTAGCGCCGACGTGTGATCAGAATGAGGTCGGGAGTTAGGCTTAGTCTGAGGTTACCACACGTTCCCTCCGTCATCCGCACGCTTCATTGCTCCATGCGCCGATCGTTCCGATAGCAGTGCTTTCCCGTGAAAGCTCACCTCCAACCTTGTTGCCTGGTGTGAAAGCGTAAGCGGTCCAGGATATCGCGCGATATCACGCCCCAGTCCATCTCTCCTTTCCCACTAGCATAACTCAGCGGGCATATAAACACCATGGTCGGCCCAACACATCCAGGGCTCACAGCAGCCAGCATGCTCCTTCTATTGGCTTCCTTAGCGCTCGCCAACCAGGTCGTGTTCAGCCACGGCGTGCACGGCTCGGACCACCTCGGACCGTCCGTCCCGCACCGATGGTTCAGCGAGTTCGATCCGCGTGCCAACGGAGACGACGGTCAGCCTCCAGAGGGCATGGAGCTGGTTCCTCTCGCTGTGAAAGGCGCGAACGGCGATCGCGTTAATCTCGCCATTCTTGCTGACGGCTGTACGTATTCGCTCCGTAGCCGAAGCTGACTTCAGACACGGCCGAGGAGAAGGACAAATTCCTCGCCGACATCAAGACGCTTAGTGACGACATCGTTGGCGAGGGCGGCGCAATGGCGCACGTCGCTGACCTAGTAAATGTCTATGGCGTATGGGTCGCGTCTAAGAAGAGTGGGCTCGGACACGACGAGCCTCTCCCCGGTAATCCGTTCGGACTGTACCGCGAGGGCGCGACGCTGCGCGCCGTCATACCAGGCTATCCGAAGCGGGCGCGGGCAGCCTGTCAGAAGTGGAGCAAGGATAAGGATGCGTGCGACCAGGCCGTTATTCTCGGTAACGACGAGCTATACGGCGGCCTCGGGGGCGAGTTCACCATTACCACGAGCTCGAAGGCGAACGGCATCGTTGTCGCTCGTCACGAGCTCGGTCACTCCCTCATCGAGGTGGGCGAGGAGTATGACGGCGGCTACGTCTACTCGGGAGACAACAGCGATCTCGTCGAAAACGTGAAGAACATCAAGTGGACGGACCACCTGAGCGAGCCGAACCCGGTCATTCAGGATGCGCATGTCGCGATCCAGAACTATGCGTGGCATAACCTCAACACCACCTGGTCTGGCACGCTGAGCTCGGCGAACAGTGCGAGCTGCCCCGACGCCTACGACAACAGCATGCTTCGCCTGTCGCTGAGCTCGATCGCGCAGCCGGACCACATCAACATCACGCTGAACGGGGGGTACATCGACCTCGCGCCCGGCTTCCTTCCCGAGATGAAGGACAGCCTGGATCGGAGGTGGGTCGAGATCTTCCTTAAGGAGCCCCTGCCGGTCGGCAACACGAGCCTCCGGATCAATCTGACGCAGAAGGGCCGCAAGGCCAAGGAGGGCAAGGGCGGGAAAATGGTGACGAGCGTCGAGATCATAGAGTACGGTCGCAGCTTTGTGAAGCAGGAGGGTTTCGTTGGTGCTTTTCCCACCGTATGGGAGAACGGCAACATCACGCTCCGACCGACGAATGAGGAGTGCATCATGCGCAAGGTCAACTACCCTTCCTTCTGCAGCGTGTGCAAGGATTCGCTGCGGAAGCACCTCCTCGGCCGTATCCAGAAGAAGAAGAGCGGCAAGCAGTGAACTGTGAAGATCTCGTATATGCATCTGCCTACGACGGGAGCAGCCGTCCGATCGCGGCCTGGTCGGCATGTTGTCTGGGCCATCTGGCGATTGTCGGGAGCTTGCAGGTAAACAGGTGTAACGATGCAGATCCATGACGTCAGATCTCCGACATACTCCTACACCACCTGACTCGGAGTACACGGATAATTTCTGTACATGTAGATGAGGCTTGCTATTTATACCTCTTGTGAACCATCAAATTAGTCCGAACATCGCAAGAGGAGTGGCGATGAACGTGCTGGCGGAGCAACTTTGCAACACCTTGGGAGGACGGGACGGACCGGGCGTAAGGCTTAAGGGCCACTGCCGATCGACTGCCAGTGAGTCGTGACGATCTGGAGGACACGCTTCGCGTCAGCCCACTGCGGCGTCTCGGCAATCGGATCCTTCTCGAGCCCGTTCATGAGGTGCACGAGGTCCTCGTATGCAGCCTGCAGCTTTTTGACAGTGAGCGGAACCATCTGCTCGCAGTCCTTGTGGACAGCCTCCTGTTCGGTCAGCGTTTGCGGTGCATATTGAAGGTAGCTGGCTCCGGCTGTCACGGGGCACGACGCTGAGGCACGCTCGGTGTTCCCAGTACCGCCAACACGGCATTGCTGAGTGTTGGCTCTCTGCAGCCACCGCCGCCGTCAGGACGGTCAGCTGTGTGCTTGGACCCTTGTCTTTAACCGGGGGCTTGGTTGGTGCACTGAAGTCGTCCGAGGAAGGCAGGCAGCGCTAAAAGCAAGATAGCACTAGTAGCGAACTCACAGCATTACGAATGTCGGCTCCGTCGGCATTGGCCCTCTTCAGCTTCTCGACGTTCTGCTGAGCCTCAGCGGTCTCGAGACGGTACGTCTGCTCCTCCTTGTAGAGGCTGTCGTCAGTTACTGCTTCAAAGCCCCCGATGGTAATTCAGAGGTGATGACATGCTCTTCCAGGCAGATCTTTCCTCCCCTATGTCGCACTGGCGTAAACTGGAAGCGCGAAAGTACTAACCGGCTGACAACGCCAGTCTTGATGTAGAGGGCACGGGCGACCTGGGGGTCAACGTTGAGGTCGGCAGCGGGCTGAGCCATGGTGGCGGTTTTGAATAGTTGTGCGTTGGGTGGTTGAAGAAAGAGGGATGTGTACGTGTGTAGGTTGACTGCCGGGCGAAGGTCGTAGAGCGAGGGAAGTGCGATATCAACACTGATTATATGAGTGGTGGCACGTCATAATAACCCAATTGCAGCCAGAAGCCAAGATAGCCAGGTGTCAGGTCTATCTCAGGGCCGCCGCCGACGCCAGCGGCCCGATGGTGCCAACCAGCATACCTTTTGTCCAGCCTCGATGCACGGGACCATTTGGACCGGCTTTTCTTGCCACCGTAGCCATGCGGCTGTGCCGCCAGACTGACCATAGTTTGAACACGGTTATCCCGCATTGCTGCAACTCTCATCATTGTGCTTTCTTGCTGCTGCCAACACTTTTCCGGCCGTTCGCTCCCTCGCCAATGCGATGACCTTATCCGCCTACGATTTGTTCACCTTCAAGGCTCGCCCAAGGTTACCGGTCGTTCTCGCTTCTGCCGTGCTTGCCGCTCTCCTCGTCTTTGTTGCTCAGCTTTCCCTCCCCAGCCGTCCGCCAGGACTGCAGACCTCCACAACCTATGCCGCCGCTCTGGATGAGGAAGGTGTAGGAACGTCACACGAGAAGCAATGGCTGCTGGAGCCTGAGGGCTTGCAGAGGAGCTTCGAGGAACCGGACTACTCCCTACTCAGCGCGCGTCAACCGCATGAGATTGCATGCGACATTTCCCTCGAGGGCGACAACAGTGGAAAACTTGCCTTCATCGGTATTTTCTCTTCCAGCATCAACGGCAAGAGCCGGAGAGACCTGTGAGTGGAAAAAGGACGCGATTTACTGCGAGCGCTGCGCGTGTGCTGCGGCGCGTACAATAGAACTCTTCCCCCGCCTCCACACCCCGCAGCCGATAACTAACACCAATCAACAGGTACCGAAAGCACATCTTACCAGAATGGCCCGACGACGTCGAGATCAAGTTCATCCTTGCTCATCCGCCAGTTGAGAAGTACGCTGTCAACTCACTGAAGCGCTACAAAATTCTGGATGGATTGAAGCAGGAAGCGGAGGAATATGGAGACATAGTCATTTTGGATGTGAGTGCTGCCAGGCACGAAAATAGAACAACCCGCTGACTACCGCAGATCGACGACAATATTGATTTCGGCAAGACCTTCGAGTACTTCAAGTGGGTCGCCCAGCACTACGCCGGCGACGGACAAGTGCGCGGTCGACCCCGCTTCGTGATGAAGGCGGATGACGATGTGAGAGTCCCGCTTCAGGTTCCCATGTGAACTGAAACCCTCTGCGCTAAGACGCGTATTTCAGCCTAACTAATATAACGCAGACTTATCTTGTCATGCCCAATGTCGTGCGCACACTTCAAAGTCTGAACTGCAAGAAGAACGTCTACTGGGGCACCTCCGCTGGCTCCTCAGGCCACTTCAGGCAGTACTTCCGCGGCCTGGGCTACGGATTGTCCTGGCCCCTCGTAGCGTGGATCGGTTCTGCGGATTTGCCATACGCGCACAAGATTAAGATCGAGGACGCGCGTACGGGCCAATGGCTGAGATTACTCGACCCAGTCTTGGACCCCGTCCAGCGTATAGACTATGGCTGGGCAATGGGAGACTGGAACCAGCTGAATTACTCGACAGAAACCGTCGCCCTGCGTGAGTACCACAGTCTTCGCGGGTCCACCGGGTAGCTAATCAAGCAGACTGGCTGAAGCACGATGATTGGATCATGGAACAGATGGGCAAAATCAAGGAGCTCTGGACTGCGTCTGATCGTGACTACACGCCAGAGTTTGGCTCCGACGTCCTGGAGATCATCGATTTCGGCAAGGCCATGCCACCCAACGCCAAGTCGCCGAAATACAACAAGATGTCGGCGATGAGCCAGAAGGATCTCGACGAAGCCTCGAAGGTGGAGAAGGCACCTCAACCGGGCGTGCTGACGGATCAGCCCGCCGAACGACAAGAGCCGCAAGGTGAGCCGACTCCGCAAGCGGAATCCTCCCCATAGTGTACCGTGTATTACGTTTGTATTGTCTAGTAATCATACGACTGGAGACGAGTATTTAGAGCGTCCGAAGAGTGTCGAGGGGAAGAAGGAGGACGTGAATGCGCAGAGGGGAGATCATGAAGAGGCTTGGGCTCCGGGCACTTTCATATAGAATCGCTTAGCATATAGCATCGCATGGATACATAACAAATACAACAGGTTAGAGGGGCTTGGACGGAAGCTGGGTGGGGAGGATGCCGAAGCTGGTTGTCAGCTCATCATTCGGTCTACACACCTTCACGCGAGACACTGGGCTCCGGTCCCCAAGCCCAGGCAACATCTCTTCTGAACTCACCGCTTCTTGATGGTCACGCGGTGACGCGAGAACTTGTCATCGGGGGAGAAGCGCGCGGGGTGGGCAGACTTCGTCGGCTTGCCGTCGGCGGTAATTTTCTGCTTGTCAGCTACAATTGCGCAAGAGGGCAGCAGGTGGCTCGGTAGCCATGTCCTGGGAGCCAGGTATAACACTCGATCGTTCCAGACCATCGTTCTAGCCAAGCAATGTTCTTCGACAGCATGTCTGGCAGCAGAAATGCGCTTGTTCCTCTCACACTCGCGCCACTTCTTATCGCGCTTGTCGAAGAGGTAGACACGCCATTTCCGTCTCCCGCGCAGCTTGCAGGACATGGCCACCGTTCTGGGTCGAGTTGCGACGTACCTTGAGGGTGTACACACTGGAACGTCAGCTTTGTCGCGCCACGAGTTAACTTACCGGTTTCCCTTGTCGTCGAGCGTGTACATAAGGTGCATGGTGGGCGATGCTTTTGATGGGGTAAGGGGTGACGGAGGGAGGACCTTGTGCTCGTCGAGGTGATCAGCAGGTGATGAGTGAAGATTCAGAAATTCAAGAAGTAGCGGGAGTAATTGCCACGTGCTTTCAAAGTCCCGTGACTTAATCGAGATCCCATTTTGGTACAGAGTCTCTGGAATGCTGGCTCCGTTCCTTACGATCCTTTACCCCGCCAAGCTCGTCGAGGTTGACGGCGCAGCTGCCACGGCTACACGTCATGTACCTTCCATCATGCAAGGTGCGACTTGCGGAGCGAGGCGGCATCTGGACAATGGTGACAACGACGTTGAGCAGTGTGCCCTCAGCCGTTCCGATGACCTCGGCAAGGGCGCAATTGACTGCCCCCCCCTCACCCCCGCGGCCGCCCGGGCCGTTGCCCTGATCCGTAGTGTTTCGTTACCCCTGGTTCCAGTCAGCAATACGATTTAAAGTTCTGCCGTTCACTCTTCTCCACATGTTTCTCACTGAGGGGCTGATGAGCCCATTGCTAACTACACTGACCACGACGAGCCCAAATGCACAGCTTCGAACGAGGAACATCGAGCGGGGATGGATGGAGGATAGGCTCGAGCTGGATGATGGAGGATGGGACCATTAATCGCTGCGGACGGACCTTGATCGGCAGGCGATCGTGTGTGGAAGGAAGGGCCCCCTGTGCGAGTGTGGAATCTAGATGGGACGACGAACGACACACTTCACGACCACAGGGCTAGGAGAGGTCGTCATATCGTCATGCGGCACCAACTTGGCCGTCAAACAGGCAGGAGGCCGGTGGTTCGGGACTGGGCCCTGCTGGCAAGGCAAAATCGTGGGCGCGGCTTCGGCGTTGAATGAAACCGCGAGCACAGCAGCCCAACGAGGGAGACAGGTACTCATGACTTCACTGTGGAGAACACTAATTTTGAATGTAACCTCGCACTCGTGCTCTTACGACAGATTAATTCTGAAGCTGCCTCGTACGCATCGCGAACGCGACACCGAATAGCTAGGCAGAGTATTGCCCTTGACCGTCTCTGGATGATGGTATGACCTGCACGAGCGCAGAGGGGCGCAGATTGATGGGCGAGAGATGAGAGAGGAGCAATCGGCGCCGCGTAAGTCAAGAGGCGGTCCCTCCCTCGCCTTCCTCCTGATGGGCCGCGTCTGCAGAGTCTGTCAATCCCCCCCCGTGTGTCGCATTTATTGCTCGTTGCATCTTCCTTGCGCCCTCGCCCTTCACGCCCTCACCGTCCTTTGGTTCCACGTTCAGATCCAGTCATCAGTTCCCTCGGCCCTCTTCCTCGTTTTCTTCAGCCCCTCTGTCTTCACATCCCTCTTCCCTTCATCCATCCCCTCACCCTTCCCTTCACCCATCCCCTTCCCTCTCATCCTTCACCGCCCGCAATCCTCTCGCTGTCTCCGACGGGAAGACCAACTCCCTTCTCGTTTGCGGACATGAGCGAGTACCGCAGCCATCAGCCTGCCGGCAGCGGGTCGCACCATGGAAGTGACCGTGGCCCTCCTCGGCACTACCAGCATCCGCCTGGCCCTTACAGCGCCATCGACCAACCCACCAGCCCTCACGGCCCATATAACGCTCAGCGTGACCAAGACTATGGGCGTCGCTACGCCCCGCACGACCTAATGCCTCGCACCCACTACGGGAGCATGGATGGCACTGTGAGTATCCAAGCGCCTGTATGACAATTTTCTGACCAAAACAGCCACCCTCGCGTAGGGACGTAATCGTGCGGCCGCGGCTTGGGCTGCGATGTTTGCTAACTGGACAGACCTCGTCTAAAGCCAGCGTGGCGAGTTATCCTCGTAGTGAAGCAGGATCGACGGCCCCACCTCCTGTACCTACGCCGGTGAGTCAGAATCGAGCTCTCAATGGGCGCACACTGACCGCGCAGTCGCATCAGAGCGAAGCTGAGATTGCTCTCGCCACCTCCAAGAAACAACTACATGCCGTCACACCCCATCCCCCTACGCGCCAGCCAGCTCCGACTTTTGAGCCGGCCTCTGAGGTGAGACTAACTTGATAGTGACTTCAGCTAACAGCAGTATCATCCGAGAGAGGGGCGCCGAAGCTACATGGGAGCGTCCAGTCACGGAGACGGGCTTAGGGATGAGCCACCCGCGCTGCTTGCATTCGCTTCCTCTGCTCGCCAGCACGCAGTAGATCTCGGAGTTCCAGCTCAGGCTGAGCGCACGCCTGAATCGCTTCAACCTCATGACGCTCCCGTTGTATCAACCTGGCATCGAGGGCACAAGCCGCCTGAGCCATTCGGCTTCGGTAGTAGCCGCCGCCGCTACGGAGGGGGATTCTCAACCACGGCCTACGATGCCAACAGTGTTGCTGTGCCCAACCCCCGGTCGTGGGGAAGACCCTCTGACAGTTCGCCGCAGGTCCACGAGCAGCCTCGCACGCCTTCGCTTCACCGCTTCGGCCAAACCCAAGACCAGCACGTGAACAAGGGCCACGACGCGCTAGCACATGCGACTGCTCAGTATCAGTCTGCGCCCCACTCTGCGCCGCCTCCTTCGTCTAACCCTCCCCGCAGTGACTACAATCCAGCAGTCGGGCAGGAGCATCGCCCTCCTCACCTCGAGTCAATTCATCAAGTTTCCGGTCCTGTTCACGAGGAACAACGCGCCTCCCGTTCGCCTGCATTCTCCCAGCAGAGCGCGCCAGCCCGCTCTCGCCACCAGTCGCGCCACGTCTCGCCGGCTTATCACTCCCATGGCCTTCTTCCTAACGTTGAGCATCCTCAGCAGGTGGTCATTCACGGCGATCCTAACACCCCGTCGACTTTCCACGGTCCGCCTGCCCATGCGGTCGGTCCGGTTCGTCCCCAGCTCCAGTCAGCCAGCGCCGATGCATGCGTGGATCTCGTTCCGGGTACTGCTTCTCGTCCGCAGCCCGATTCTGTCCATTTGCCTGCGGCTCGTCACGGGGACAGCCACAGCCATGAGCAACAGCCGGTTCGCGCTCGGGACGGCCCCATGCTTGCCCCCGACGCTCGTGAGACTCGCCGAGTCTCGTACGTGCAACCTCACTCTACGACGGAGTTCAACCCTCCTCGCCACAGCACCCCCCATCAATCGCTTCCAGACGTCAACAAGCCCGCTCTGGAACATCTGCTGGCATCTGATGGCCCTGGCGATGACCATGGCTGGGCTCGCAAGCCATCTGTGAAGCTGGCAAATGACGACGCTGCCTGGAACAGCCCTAACATCCAGGCATGGGCGAGCAATGTTAACGACACGCAGCAAGTTCCAGCGGCAGCGGTGCTCAGCACAGGGGCCGCTGATGACATCTCGCTCCCCGAGCGTCCCGACAATGCGAAGCCAGTGCCGAAGCCTGTCACGATCTACATCTCGCCCGAGCCGAGCCCCAGACCTGGGGAGGCAAGTGCGGTCCGTGAAGCGCCTGTCCACACGGGCATAGTCGCCAAGCGTCCTGTCGAGCTCAGTGGCAAGATCTTTGCACCCGTCAATGCCAACCGCCGGCCGAAGTCAACTGAAGTTGAAGATGGTGACGATTTCGATCGGCCGTCCACCCCCTCAGATATGACCGACACTCCCAGCGTCTCGAAGGACGATGGACGGCATGAGTTGGATCCTGAGTTCTGGAAGGAGTCAACACACCCTCGTGACAGCCCACGATTTCAGTCACGTCGTGTCATCGTAATGTGAGTCAATCTGGCTGATCCTCGAGACTGATGGCAGTGCGCCGTTCCCCATTCGTATTGACGCCTTCGAGGCTTTCTTGCGGACTCATTTCGCAAGGTACGGAGAACTGCGCTGTGTGTTAGTGTACAATGAGACGGGTTGAATGACAACTGATAACACCAGTTCGCCATTCCCTCTTCACACACCAGGCTTCAGCGATAAGGCTGCGGTTGTTTTCCACGTGAGGCAATCCCTACCTGCATTTCTGACCGTTCAGCTTGAAGAATCTATCGCCAAGCTCATGAACGACGACAGGCGACATGAAGGCAGTTTCCAATCGGCGACCACTTCGAGTGCAGTGCCTATTCAACTCAGGATCTTCCAGCGTCCCGCTGAAGAGGAGTTCCTCGGTATCTGGATCAAGGTCACCGGTCCCCGTCACGATGATCGCTCCCGTTCGGCTTCACCTACCTCCACACACCGCCAGCAGTTTTTCGGAAACTTTGAAAACGACTGGCGTCCTGTGCCTCCGGCCCTCGACGTTTGGGCACTGCCATCGCCTTCGAGTCGCGGCCGCATGGCCTGGAGGATCAAGCTCTGGGACGTGCGTAACGGCGAGCTTGAACCCGGTGAACAAAGAGCACCGGAGGACTTCAGTCCCATTAAAGTGGGCACCATCCCCCTCGGGCGCCGTGATCTCGAACGAGACGTAAGTCTTCTGCGAGGTGTGACCTAGCTGACGTTCAGGTTCTCCCCAAGCTCGTTTCGTTCTATTGCGAGATTATTGAAACTATTCCACCCACTGAGCCGTGGCAGCCTTGGCGATTTGTGGTTTGCAGGTCCTGGAAGATTGGGCATCTTATCAAAGTACGTACACCTGCGGGGTCAAAGCTGATTAAAGCAACTGGAGGACCTTCCGGGTTTCGCAGTTGGCAAGTGGAACTGCAGTGTCAAGTGGAGAGGCGACTCCCCTCTGCCGACCTTCTCCCCAGAGCCCAGTGACGTGGGTATCGGCGATGGTGTCGCTGTCCGCTCCCCCCAACAGGCCAATGCGTTCTCGCCCAACCTCAAGCGCAGAATTGTCCCGACGTACAAAGGTCGCCCAGTCCGAGCCGACATGTGGCGTGGTAATCAACGCTTTTATGATGACGCGGCCATCTTCGTGGCCGGTATCCCTCTGGAGGAGTCGGAGGAGAACGTTCTGGAGCGCTTCTCGAAGTATGGTAAGGTCGTGGACCTGGAGTATGAGAGGCGCTTCAGGTTTGCCGAAGCTCGCGTCATGTACGAGACCAAGATGGGCGCTCATAGCGCTATGCTGTATGAGGTTCGTTGACCAGGACTTTGGACTGTATGACTGACAGATCAGGATGGGGCCAACATCGCTGGGCAATCGATTAGGGTCAGGGATCGGCGCATTCCACCTCGATTCGTTGTGGTACGCTCCTGCAGTATGGGCCGATTGCTGATCGAAGGCTCGAGAGGTCCTCGTGGACGAAAGCGGCCGCATGATTGACCGCTCCGAAGTTCAACACGCCGATGTCCCTTCTCAGAGTGCTCCGCCATTGGTTTCAGGTCAAGCTCTGTACACGGCCGCCGTTCAGCACCCCTCAAGCGAAGACCGCTACGTCTATGTCAAACTCCCGCGCTTGCCTCCGGCGGGATCGGTAGCTAACTTGCTCCCTGCGTACATGGTTTGTTTCTACACCATCATGGTCCAGGGCGTAGCGCTGACGTGCAGGTCACTTTCGACTATTCTGCGTCTGGTGAGATCCAGACTCGCGTCCACCTGTGCCCATCGGTGGGCGTTACCTCAACGGCCAACCCTGCAGCCACGACGGGCTCCAGGACTGCTTCTAGGTGTGAAAAGGAGGCGACAGCGACGGCGCCGAAGACCAAGCCCTCAGTGAAGAGTTCCCCCATCAACCCTGACGAGTTCTTACCCCGTGTCCTTTCAACCAAGATGGAGGATGGGCAGCTGAAGCCGGTCTACGACTCCGACGACATCAAGAAGTGGAAGATCAAGAATGGCATCCCCTTGGACGAGCCCGTAGAGGAGACGAACACCCCTCCTCGTACTGAGACTGTGTCGCTCCTCCCAGTCCAAACGGGCGGACACGATCCCTCTCGCCCAGCCGAAGCTTCTCACCCCACGACTGATGCTGCTCATGGCCAGGGCCCCTCTCGAGCTGAGACTGGGGAGCACAGGAAACCCGTGTCGACCACCGATCGCGAGGACGAAGGTGGACTACCTTGTCAACCTCAGCAGCAAGCCCATGAGACCCCTCAGCAGATACACGTTGAACCTCGCCGTGGGGTGGCACACCATCACCTGCACGGGCGCAGCACTTCGTACGCGCCCGTTCCCGTTGACCGTCAGTCACAGCACGCTCAGCACTTTGTCCATCGCCACCGCGACGATCACCGTTCCGAGCAGTCTCTTCCGCTGGGTGAGTCTCCTCATCACGAAGTGCTTTCCCAGCACACCGCGGCAACGGCGCTCACCGGAGCCCACTCTTCTCAAGTTCCAAGGTCTCGCCAGGCCGAGCCTCCTCGGTCTGGCCACAACAACTCTGGGGTTGAGCCCCGTCGCCAGTCCGATGGCTACTATCGGGCCTGCACTCCTCGTTCACCTGACACTTGGGCTGAACCCCGCCGCCAGGCTGATAACATCGATCAGGGCCTCGCCTGTCGTTCCCGCTCGTTTTACTGTGAGGCTGAGATCTCTCAGTCCCGCCAACACGCTCCTTCTGTTGGTGGCCCTACCCAGCATGAGCCCGCCGGTGAACGTTACCAGCATCTCGCGCCCCACCAGGTTGATCCTCCCCCCATGCACGAACCGGTCGTTAGACCTTATCAGGAAACCAAGGTGCCCCACCACTACAAGCGTCCTCATGCGTTCGAGAGTACCTGTGAGCGTTTCCAGCGGCCTGAGGCGCCTTGCCAGTACGATCCTCCTCGCGCATACCCCCTGGCCAACCAAGTTGGACCACGTTCTTCGACTGTTCTTCCCGATCGTCCTTCGCACCCTCAAGCGGCGTCTCAACCTGCCACCCGCGACTCGCATCTTCCTCGTCAGGGCGGCGTCAACCCTACTCACCAGCAGGACTTGGGTGCTCGCGAAGCTGAGCTGGGCTGGGGACCTCCACCTTCTCGTACTGGTCAACCTACCGGCCCTCCTAAGCCTACTGGCCGTGCCCAGTCCACTGGTGCTCCTCAGCCTGCCGGCCCTCCTCAGTCCTCTGGTCCTGCCCAACCCGCAAGCCTGCCCGTCGACTTTGCTCCACCCATGCATTTCCCCGATCGCGAGGACTCTGTCCAGACTTCCACCGCTAAGGTGCCGACCTCGGTGCGCAAGTCTCAGCCCGTGTAACCCCGTCAGCCTCCTCCTGAGCTCGCGTCGTCTCAGCAGGCCAGTCACGCGGCGGCCTCGCACCACGAAGAGGAGCAGCAGCACCACGGCGATTCGGTTTGGGATCCGCCCCTCGCGAGCCCTCCGTGAGCCCTCGGCCAAGTCCTCTAAGGGGCCTTATGGCGGCTGATAAGCCGCGTCTATCAAGTTAAGGCGAGTGAAAATGTTCATAGCACAAGCCCTTCCGTAGTATTAGGTCCGTATGGACAATGATCGTATGCAAGATCAAGTCTGTGATTACAAATGCATGCGTGCGGTGGGTACAGAGGACATTTGGATTGGTTATTCACACATGAAGGTCTATCATAGCCTCTAACTGTCTAGGCGTGCATGACTTTGTCATTCGGAGTGCCGTTCGCAGTCCCGTTCTTTAACTTCGTAGAGTCGGTGGCAGCGTCAGAGTCGTCGTCATAGCTCTCCTTGTCGTCACCCACTTCCACATCCCCATCGCTCTTGTCCACGACGAGCTGCCCGTCGACCCAAACGCGCTCGATGTCGCGATCATCGCCGGTCCAGATCCACTTCTCAAACAGCTCGGCCGTCTTCGTCTGTTCGCCCTCAGCGACGAACATACCGGGGCTGCAGGGTTTGATGTGGAGTGCATCGAAGCGCCTTCCAGGTTCGAAATTGCCGACATCGAAGCCCGCGACCTCGCCCCCGCCGCGCGTCGCCAGCCACCACGCCTCGGCGAGGCTGAGGCTGCGCCTCGCCTTACCCGTCATGACGAGGGCGCGGGAGACCTGGACCGCAAGCCGGACCTGGGAAAGAATACCGAGTGCCGAGCCGCCAGAGCAGTCGCTGCCGAGCGCGAGCTTGAGGCCTTCATCCAGCAGTGACGCGACGGGGCACAGGCCACTGTTCAAGTGCAGGTTAGAGTTGGGACAGTGCGAGATGCCGCACTCCCGCTGCTTGATCAGCGCGCGCTCGTCCTCCGTCAGGTGCACGGCGTGCGCGAGGATCGTGCGTGGGCCCAGCAGCCCAAAGCGGTCATACGCCGCCGCATAGCTGCATCCGAAACGCTCTTTGACGGCAGCAATCTCGGCATGGTTCTCGCTAATGTGCGTCTGCACGCGCAGGTCGTCCTTGGCGGCGAGAGCACCGAGGTCCTGCATCAGACCGTCTGTGCACGACAAGGCGAAGCGTGGAGTGAGGATAGGCTGTACGGTTCCGCTGCCGGGGAAGTCCTCGATAAACTCCTTCGTCTTGCTGAATGCCTCGCACTCAGAGTAGTCGCCAACGTCCATCGAGCACTTGCCGACTAGTGCGCGCTGGCCTTCTTCCTCGCAGATGCGCGCCAGGGCCCAGCTCGCCTCGTTGTGCAGAGTAGCGTAGTAGCATGACGTCGTCGTACCCGCATTGAGTGTGCGCTGCACAACGGCCGTGTATGCTCGTTCCGCGAGCTTCTCGTCCGCGTACTTCTTCTCGAGAGGGAAGGTATACTTGTCGAGCCAGTCCAAGAGCTGCAGCTCCGCGCCGAGGCCGTTGTTCGGATACTGTGGTGCGTGCGTATGCGTGTCAACCATGCCAGGACAGAGAAAGCCGTCGGTGATAATTTCAATGTTTGGCGGGGCAGACGCATTGTCGATGGGAAGCAGTTCCTGAAGGATAGTCGACAGCTCCGAGTCTGGCAGAACGTCGCGCTTCCACTGGACTACCCCATCGCGGACCGCGATGACAACCATTTCCAGGACCTCTAGGGTGTCCCGCGACAAAGAGTGGACCATAGGCCCAATGTACCACGTCTCCCTGGCGGCCGCGGTTGACAATGAGGCTGGTGTCAGCGTTCTAGCCAAACGGAAAGAGGTTTGGGGTCAGTCCATTGTAGTCATTAGCACAGGGTGTCATCAAGTTTCAGATCCCCAGATATGTGTTTTGTCATCATTCCCCGCTGTCTTGAGCTCACCTGATGACATGATGCTGAGTTGTATATGCGAGGGCCGTGGATCCGGGCTTGGGTATGTGATGGATGGAAAAGGAAGGTGTGGTTTGCCGCCGGCGATGGAACGCGAATGGGAAATGAGGAATGGGATATGCTGATGCCGTTGCTGGAATGACGATGTCGGATGCTGGTAAATGCAATGAGGGTATATAAGGAGAGAATGTGTTACTGGGAAAGGCCGTACTGTGAACAGAGAGGATAGAGGACTGGACGATACAGAGATACGGGCGATAGTGAGCTCCTGTCAGTTACGTGTTCCATGTCGGTAACCTCCCCGGAGTGCCAGGCCCGACCCGGGCTACTCGGCACGGTGTATAACCCTGCGTTCCTTATCTTGTCGCTATCATGCCTGCCTGAGGCCAATTAACGTGTGTTGCCTTCTCCGACAACTAAGGCCGGTCCATTCTGCTTCTCGTTCCACTCGTGATTATGCACATGCATACGATAAGCGGGGCGAGGCTGAGCTTGGATATGGATCTTCTCTTTATGCATTCATTCTTTTGATACACCGATGACGTTGCTGTTCTAGATTATTCAAACCAAACAATGGGGCATTATGGGCAGACTACTACGCGTCCACACTCGCGCGATCAATCGACCAGGTGCCCGACGCCCATGCGACCCGTCGGCTTCGACTCGGGCTGTGGGTCAATCTCCATGCTGCGGTGCGAGTGGCTGCGATCACTCCACGCGGCGCTGCCTGGGCGCGACATGTCGTCTCGCAGGTCGCGGGAGTGGGGGTAAGCACCTCCAAGCGAGGGCGGGCCATCGATACGACTGCTCAGTGGCTGCAGGCGCATGTTACTCGGCTGGCTCGGGCGGTGGTGGTAGTCGCGCGGCGGCGGCGGCGGTCCGTTCACTGGGCGACCACGGAGATCGTGGGGCGAGGGGCCGAGAGGGACAGATGATCCCGAGCTGCTCCGCGGCGGCGTGTTGTAGGGCGATGTCTGGGAGCGAGCGTACGGGTCCATGTTGCGAGGATCCATACGGGGGTCACGAATGTCACGCGGATCGCGAATGTCGCGCGGGTCGACCTGCCTGGAGTCCGCCATCCTGGGATCCATCTGCCTCGGATCAACTTGCCTGAGGTCAGGCCAGGCAGGATGAGGAGGCAGATCACGAGGGTCGCGCATATCGTGCGGGCTATGATGGAGCTCGCGAACGCCCAGGTCTCGGGGGTCCCGCGAGAGCTCGCGGATGTCACGCGGGTCGCGAGGACCGAGAGAAGCAGCTCGGGCGTCCCGAGGGTCCGCTCGCATATCGCGGGGATCCATCCTGGGGTCAAGGCGGGCGTCTGCACGAGGATCGCGGGGCTCAATTCGCGGGTCGCGCGGGTCCACCGGACGCATGTCTCGAGGATCAGCGGCGCGGGGGTCGCGAGGGTCGACTCTCATGTCTCGAGGATCCATACGGATATCGCGAGGGTCGTGGGGATCCATTCGAGCGTCAGCCCGCGGGTCGCGGGGGTCAACAGCACAATGGCCTCGGGGGTTAACCACTCGAGGGTCATGAGGGTCAACGGTACGGGGGTCACGAGTGTCAACAGCTCGCGGGTCGCGGGGGTCGACAGCACGCGGGTCAGCGCGCGGGTCCCGGGGATCAACAGCACGAGGATCACGGAGATCGGCGCGAGGGTCGGCGCGGGGGTCTCGAGGGTCGCGGGGGTCGCGGCCATCTTCCCATCGAGGGTCGTAGCCGTGAGGAGGCGCACCGGCGTAGCCGGGGTAGCTTTCGCTGGGGTACCCGGGGTAAGAGTGACGAGGACGCCCGTAGCCGCTTGGCGGGTAGCCGCCGTACGGCTGCGACGAGTAACCCGGCGGAGGAGGACCGTTAGGCGGAGGGCCCGGGGCCGACGGAGGAGCATTGTGCGGGTAAGCAGACGGAGGCGGTCCTCCAGGGGGATAAGCACCCTCGAAGGCTGGCGGGGGCGGCGGAGGAGCCATGTGAGGAGGGTATCCAGAGTAGCCTCTGTAGGAACCATTGGGTGGCGGGTACGAAGCATAATGAGCATCGTGCGGGTACCGGGGGTCAGGCGGGTAGCCCGCGCCTGGGTAGGATAACGCATGAGGTCGAGGACGCTTAGGGTTGGTGTACGGATCCTCGGAATCCGATTGTCCGCTGTTCTTTCTCTTGGGCTTGTTCTTGCCCGCAGGACGAGGAACCTTGCGGACACGAATCCTCAGACCTTGGTCGGCCATGACGCGAGACAGGTCAGTGGCCTTGGACATGCCAGGGAATTTCTTAGCCGAGTAGACTGAGAAAGTGGAGGTCAACTTCGTTGTACAGTAGTACACTTCCTGGTCGACGATCTCGAACAGCGTGAGCTTCAACTTGTAGCGCCCCTCCTTCCGAACGCCGAGATCCGGGAAGACGAAGAAAGCAGCATCCTTGTTGTCAATGTCCTTCAGGTGGTACAGCGAAGAGACCGGGGTGCCGGTGAGGAAGCGCGTGCGCCCGTCGTCAATGACGTGCAGTTCGGAATCCTGGTCGTCGCCACCGACAAGGCACGCAAACAGGAAGTAGTAGGGGTCTGCGTTATGTTAGATAAGCAGATTCTTGAGCACGGGGATGGCTGTCTCACTTTGCATGTACATGGTTCCGTCACCGTTTGCCCCTCGGGGGGCGGTGCTCTCGCGGGAGCGCGGGCCAACGGGCGTCACCTTCTCGCCATCGCTGGTGATGACCTCGAGCTGAACGATGGGGGTGGGATCGACGGGACGGCGGTCGGCTGCAGAGGTCAAAATCCTGTCATGAGAATCTCTAAACCTACACTTCTCTCCGACGCCACACATTCGGGCCTGCAGGGGCTGCTGGCGGATAATGAGATTATACTCGCTGGAATGGTGTCAATACAATGGGAGCCAGGGACATAGCTAAATCAAGACTCACATGTTCTTGCGGCCCTCACGACGCTGCGCTACCGGAACGTACTCGTACGCGTAATCGACGCTCTCCACCCACTCGTCGTTGTCTGTTCGAGGTTCCTTCTTGGTGTCACCTCCAGCACGCTCATCGCCGCGAGTCGCAATCGGTGAGGGAGCTTGACTTGACGAGGTCTTCTTCTTACCCGCCTTCGAGCCATTGTCTGAAGGAGGGGGAGAGGCGCGCGGAGTGTTGGGACGACGAACGGCCGGCGGAGCAGGCTGGGTACGACGAGGAGTTGTGTCTTCTGTTGCGGTCGTCGCTGAACGCTCCGATTGATGGTCGTCCATGGTAGCTGGTTTGCTTGGACTGACCTGGGACGGCGAGGGTCGTACTACGACAGAAGGCATGTCGAGGCGAGTGAGAAGTAAAGAAGAAGTTCAGTAATGCTAGGGAGAGTCAGCACATTCGGATCGGACGCTTGAGAGCGACGAGGCGGCCTGGCACACAAGGGATTTAGCACACAGGGCAAGAGACACGAGACACACACGATCGTACTGTAACTTGTGGGTGACGGGTCACACAGGGCGAAGTCCCAGAGTGGCCCAGAGTTGTAGAGGACCCAGCCGTCCAGCGAAGCAGAAGAGCGAGGCTTGCACTTATTCGGCAAAGGCCCTTGGCTGCGTTCCGGAAGTTGTCGAAGCAAGGAATGTTTCGACTCACCTGTTAATGCGCTAAGAGACGTATGAGCTCCGGCGTTGTGCAGAGTGGGCAGATGACCGTCTGTGTTCGTGTCTGGACTATGGCTCAGACTCCTCTCGATGAGCTGGGAAAGCGGGTGGATGGGTGGATGTTTTGTTCGAGGCCAAGAGGACGCAACAGCCAAATCGGAGGCGGGAGTACGCCGTGGATGGGGTCTCGAGGGTCGAGGGAAAGGACGGCCACGCGGAAGGATGGGAGTGAGGTCGTCGAAAGGTGACTGGCTTTGTCCCAAAGATTACTCGAACCGATAATGAGATCAAGTTTAAAGTTTAGGAGTAGAAGGAATAAAGTGTTCAAGGCGCACGCGCTGGCGCACACAGACAATGGACAATGACGAGCGAAAGAACAGGGTCGCCGTTGGGGGCGGTCGCGCCGGCAGCGATAGCGGCTGGGGAAGGCGGTAACGGCCCGTAATGAGTGAGTGGGTTTATATCTGCGGTTGGTCAGCGTCGGATTCCGAAGAAGCACGGTGAGCACGGAAGGGGCGCTATGTGACTCGTACGTGTGTGTGGGGGAGTGTGGGGGCCGCAGCATGGAATGCAGACGCATCGGATCGGAGAGACGGATGCGATGCATGAGACCGGGCAGCGGCCGACTGAAGCACAGAGAGAGGATGGCCAGGGAGGCCATGGGTACACGCGAGAGTCGATGAGGGTGCGAGTAGGAGCACCGCCGGCTGTGTGCGGGCAACTGGCCCCAGTCCCAGCCAAACAGGGCATGAGTGCAGACATGGGCGGTAATCAATAATCAATGTTGCACGCACGCACACGAGGGGATGAGGACGCTCCAGCTCGCCTTACTCACGACAGGGAAAGGGGGCCGGGACGGTGACGGGGTGTAGGGCTGACTGGGCTCGAGTTGTCGTCTGAGTACGGCTGGCGACTGACGACGAGATGACGGGTCCGCTGTTGAGCGGAGTCTGGTGGGTTGCCAGGTGAGAGGAAGAGGAGGACGTGTTGGGGGGACACGAGGCGACAGACGGGGGCTGCTGGGGGCTGTCTGTGCTTCGGGGGATGGATTCGAGGTGTCGGTCGACAACGGATGTTGGTGGGGCTGAGAGAAGAGAAGGAGAAAGCAAGAGATGGTCGGTCTTGTGTTGGAACTGGAAACTGGGTAGTGACTGGCGACTGGGTCGTGGGTTGTTGGGTCGTTAGGTAGATTGGAGGATTCGGAGTGGAATGTGAAGCTATGTATGTTGGGTTGGGGAGGAGCGTCCGCAAATAATGGTTGGGACGGGAGTGTATCACCCTTGTGCGCCCTTCCCTGCGCCCTATGCCCACGCCCTGACCGCCCTGAGCAGAGACATTCTGTGTGCTGCTTGGTGCCCTTGTGCCACTCAAACCTTGGTCCAGTACCGATCCTTCCCTGGCCGCCCTTGGTCACCATGCACTGTGCTCTGCTAGTTCGAACGGCCCTGTATGCCCTGTATCGAGCACTCTGTTAGCTCAGGACGCTAAGCTTTCAGGATTCGACTTGATCAGGTTCAGGTTCCACCCTTCGACCATTTCCTAGGTTCTCCTGCCAGCGCCCTAACACCAGCTCGGCCATGCCCTGGTCATGCGACGAGGAAGAGACTTGGTGGACCTGGGCGTGCCTCGAGGACCGCTGGGTGCCGCTGGGTACCGCTAAGACCGCGGCGCATGGCGCACCAGGGCCCGGGGTCTCTTTTGCGTCACGTCCGGAGGTCTAATGCCTGTTTTATGCCCAGACCCTGAACTGCTTCTGCAGCCAGCAGGATCCCAGGAACAGGCAAAGGCGAGCGAGGAACCGTCCAAGGAACAAAGGAACGTTTAGTAGTTTCCGGAAATCATGGCCAAATTAATCGTCGTCCCCGGTACGTACCGTACGCCGGCATCTACAGCGCCTGGGCGCCTGGCCGCCGAACGGCGAACAACCCCTCAGTGCGAAACCTGACGTGCGACGCTCGCTCTCAAGAAAGCCTCGAGCAGCCGCCAAGCCTCACCTTCTCGTTCCTCCGCCCTCCCTGTGTTCCTTGCGTGCCGTCGACGTAGAGCTTTAGGTCTGACGGATACCCCGTACTTGCGTGCTCGCCACGCGTGCGTTCCCGGAAGGGCACGCAGGGAATTAGGGTGCTCAATAACGGAACCCACCACACCAGAACTTTTGTCCATCGCGCGGCGGCGGCAGACAAAGGCATGCAGGAACTAAAGTATTGAATAATCATGCTCGCCGGAATTCCATGACCAAAACCTGTTGGAACAATCGTGATCTGTCGCCGAGCAGCTGAGAATCTAGAAAGCCTGTTCAGTAGTGGGTGGTCACTTCCTTGGGGCGGGAGTAGCCAACGACAATGAGGCGAGGCAGTTCGAGGACAAAGCATGTTGGATTAATGTTTTGCCAGAGCTGAAGTCGAGCGTCGTCAAGCTAGACCTACGTCACGTCCACTACAGCGGCTCCCACTGCCCCCTCCTGCGGGTGTGGGCGCCGCTTCACATGTCTATTCAACTTAACTCGACTCGATCGAGTCGCTGGGTCCGACATGCCTGACCCTTGCTTTTGATGCGAGCCCACTGCCGCGGTAGAAACTCCAAAAAACGACGCCGGGCCGCCAAATTATGCATCAAGTCTTCCAGACCCAGAAGGAGGAGAGGACCAGAGGTACCAAAGCTGCGACATGCAACACTACAACCCACTCCTCGTTTCCACTCCGATATTGCAGTTCTCGCAGCTCTCGCACAGCCTGCCCACCGCCACTCATGGCTCCGCGTGCTTCGTTTGGATACACATGCGAAGCTCGAAGCTCAAAGCTCGAAGCTCGAAGCCCGTAGTCCTCGTTCCGACGCTTTAGACGAAGCAAACACCGCGGTTTGTGGTGGCCACACCAAAATGCAGACGTTACGCGCTGCGGGAACGCACTGGATAGACGGCTGGCCAGTGACATCTGGGAACAGCAGTTGATTCTGCTGCGTTGTAGGAGGCACGAGACCTCTGCCCAGGACGATTCCAACAGTCGTCAGCAGACGGCGGCGTCAATTATGCAGCACGGCACAGATTACGTCAGACCGCCCAGAGCCGCAGACTGTAGACTTGCCCTGCACGCCCATACGCTCGAGAGGAGGAGAGCGTGCGCTTCGCGTCCCACTGACCGTAAAATTAATCCGCGGAACTGTGGCCCTGTGCTCGTCTTCCCACCTTGTCAGGCGCCCGAGGATGCGGAGCTGCATCAGAGGGTCAAATGGGGGCAGGATAGTTCTTGGAGCCGCGCTGCGTCCCTTGACCTCCCTGCGCAGATCTCTCCTACAGTCCATGGCCCGGGCCAAGTCAGGTCGCATGTTGTATGCGTAAGTGCGCCATATCTTGCAGCGTATCGGCGCTCTATCCCTATGGAGCAGCGTGGCAGCGTGGGCGGTTCAAGCATAGCAGCCAGGGGAAGGGACAAAAGGAAGGGTGCAAGGGACTCGGCAGGCTGGGGCCGGCGACACATGTGGGCGTGGGCGGCCCTGGCCCTTGTCGCCGCCCTGGGCGACACAGGGCGCCGGCTGGTTGCGCGCGAGTCGCAACTCCTCCAGACGGTCCGCAACCCTTTCCCCCTCTTCCGACTATGCTCAGGGACTTCCAGGGTCTTGCTCAGGGTCCCATATTGCTTGTTGCGCCCTTGCCCAAACCCAAACACGTAACCAGCCCGTTCCCGGCATCCTCTGTACTCTCTGCTGCAGAGTGCCCAGTGCTCAGCGTCCACTACAACCAGTGCACAGCGCGGATCCATTGGATCCTTACGTCCTCGTGCGGTGGAGCACATCAACAGCCAAGGGGTAAGCATACTTGACCCGATGTACCGACTTACCGCCCCTTATTACCTCGTTGCTGAACCCGGATCCACGTCTTCGTCCCCGAGCGAGACCGTCGGACGGGCGCCTAACAAGGGGTGCTGAGGTCACTGATTGCTGTTACCGTTGCTCCACCACCGAAACCGCTCGACACGGGACGCCGGGTCGCCAGGTATGGAGTGGGCCGAGAGGACGGCCGGGCTTGGGCACTTCGGGTCGCTGGGTTTCACTACGCCCCGAAGCGACGGAGCCGAGTGGGATCGCCCGTACCGCTAGCTTAATGAGCGTCGTGAAGCTGGGCACGGAACTATGTGTGCGGAGACGGTTCTGCCAGCTCGTTGGTCAGTTCAGGCTTGGAGCTTCCTGTGCGTTGTCCGCGTGTTTTGGAGCAGGGCACAGAACGCTTGCGTCTGTACCTCTGGGTTTGCCATGTTTTTGATGTATAGCTCGAGACAACATTACGTACCAAACTTGGGAGCGGGCAGCACGCGGCACGCGGCAGGGGCTGAGTCAGGGAACGGTACGGTATGGCCGCATGGCATAGCATGGACAGGAGTCGACACGGGACGTGGGACGACAGCGGTGCGAAGCTCTGGAGGTTGCATAAACTCTATCGTCAGTTTGGATGCAACTCCGCTCGCCAAGTCGTCAGTGCCTGTGGGACATGGGACAACCGTGCCAGGCTCTGCTGCATGACGGCGCCATGCAAACTGCAGACACTCATCTCGGTCATGACTCGGGGTCTCTCAGGGTTTGGGCACCTTTTTCGACAGCACTTGGGTTCGGGACCTATCGGGGTGACCCTGGAGAACCCTGACTCCGTCACTTTGGTCACGTAGTCGGACTAGCACCAGTTTAACACAATACTGTTAATCCCTCCTCGGGCCCTTGGCATGGAGTTGCAGCGCACCATGCGTAAGACGCAGCTCCGCTTGCACTCGCAGCACGCCCGCCCATGAACCACCGCATGCATTTCAGGACGCACAACGCAGGCACAACGTTGGTCTTGCGCTGGTCTGCGTGCAACTTGCAGAGAGGGTTCAATATGTCTCGAATCATTTGGTTTGGCGTTGACGTAGCACCCCTCCCAAACTCGGGATTGGCGCTTTGGCGCCTGTTCACGGCGCACCCTGCAAAGAAGACCGCCCCGCCTAGTTTTCCAGACCGTCCCGCTTACGAGGTGCGAGCACATTGGTTGGGCACATCAGAATCCGACAAAGAAGACGATGGGAGGCAGTCATCGGCGGCATGCGCGCCCGTCCGTGACGCCCAACCTCAGCAATCTGACTGGCCAACAGCATTGCCCGCACAACAGAGACGAGGTGAGACACTATAAACCACTTCCTGAGAGCCACCTGGCGCTTGAGCCGCAATTGACGAATCCAGGCGCAACTTAACGCGGCCTGGGTGCGGCTTGGTTCACTTGAGTAATTCCGCCGATCACTGCGCTCGAAGGGAAAGAAGGGACCAAAGGGGACGAAGGACTAAATAGCAATTCCGTTCAATCTCGGTTCTTCTTGGCCGGCGTATTCGAGCCGTCGGCTGCATGTTGGCTGGCCGCCCCTGCAGCGTCAACCGCTTCTAGTGCATTACCTGGAGCATAAGTTGCGCTAGAGGCGTTTGCAACATTTCGCTAGCCCGGTCAATCTGGAATCAGCCAGTGGCCTGACCCCGAAGAAGGTTGCCACTCTAGCGATGTTGGTCCCCACGCCACCGAGTGCGATGTACATCCAGCGGAGATCTTGAACATCAGCAGCGGCAAGCGGACAGATTTTGCGTGCTCAGCAGTGGAGATGGTCTCAGCCTCACCCAAGGTCTTAAGGCCGGCGCGGCTTCGAACGGCACAGCGGTAACATGACGGTTCGGCCTCAGTACGGCTGACACCGGCGGGGTACTTACGGAAGGGCAGACTGTATCGCAGCATGTGTGGGGGGATACCAGGCGACCAAGGTTTCATAACCAAAAGGCTGGGACGGGGCTGCCGCCATCTAAGCGGCGCTTGGGAGAACGTTCGCGTAATAAAACCCAAGGCTCCAAGGCTTCGGCGAGGGTACCGACAGGTCCGGAGAGTCCGAGACCCTCACAAGCATGGAAAGAGAGGGTAACCTGCGGTCCCCGGGCAGGGCTAGAGATGAAAACAGACTAGCGCTGCAGGCCATCCCAGTGCAATGGGAACCCGCTCAGTATCATTGATCCATCGCTGGGTAGGTATGCGTACGCTGCCCGTCTGGTACGATGCAAAGGCTCAGCACACGACGAACTTCTCGGTATGTTCGGCGCCTTGCACCCGGCGATGTACCTTAGTTCCCAGACGAAGTGTGCTCATGTCTGCCGCGATTCAATGTGCATTCAGTCCTGTGGCATTTGTGTCTTATCCGTGCGTTGTTCATGAGCTTGGTAGGGGCTCGTTAGTTTCGTCGGGGGATTATGCCAGATACAGCACCGAAAGGAGGCGCTGGCACTTCTGGCACACCGGGTTACGGCACACTTGGCTATGATGAATGGTCCCTGTATCGTTCCTCGCTGAGTAGAGCTAGGGGAGTAATAATGTTGCAAACCTTAACGAGGTGTCACGTTCCGTAATATTGAATTGGGACATGGTGCGTATCTTCCAATGAACTGTAAAGCACCATCCCTGCGCTCCAGCTTCGTGCCCCATGCCTTTGCCTGAGCTGCTCCGTTACAGTTTAATGTTCCTTAAGAGTCTCATGGAGATAAAGTTGGTGGTAGTCCTGTCCGCGAGGGAACCGTAGGGGCAGCGTTATCCGCACGCGCCACACGCAGTAGCTAAA
This sequence comes from Trichosporon coremiiforme, assembly GCA_039545355.1. Lineage (NCBI taxonomy): Eukaryota > Fungi > Basidiomycota > Tremellomycetes > Trichosporonales > Trichosporonaceae > Trichosporon > Trichosporon coremiiforme. The sequence continues at coordinate 361,032 of BCJJ01000027.1, forward strand.
ATCCGCCAGTGTACGAGAGTGAGTAAGGAGAGCATGCAAAACGTGCAGTCTTCCCAGTAGCTTGGAGGTGGCGGCCCAGCACTACTGCTCGACCTCTTCTCCTGAACCCTTCCATCGCTTTCCCAGCGCATTTGAGGGCATGAGGGCATTGCACTTGAGTTTCCACCCGCACGCACTAACATACCACTGACGGGCCCAAAGGCAGTTAGTTTCCTGGCTCTACTGAGGCGCCTCCAAATCAGTCTGGGTTGCATCCAGTGCTCTGGAATATTTCGCCGAACAAGCCACAGGCCCCACCACCAACCGCAACCAAAACTTAATCGGTGCGCTGTGAGCGCGTCATCTGTCGTCAACTGCCAAGCATGACTGGAATGAGGCATGCTGCGATCGCATTGCAATCAACTGTGCACGATCAGCGTGAGGCGTACTACCTCATCTGTACGTTCCGTGAGCACCCATGCGATCGCCGCGCACATGGAGCGTGAGAGCTCTCAGCATGCACAGGCTGCCTGCCCCCTCCCGAACAGTGACCCTCATGCTCCCATTCGCTGCGTTCACCCTCTCTGGCCCAACCCTGCGCCGTACCGAGACCCAACTGACCGGGCCGTGACGCCTCGCCCCTGGCCCTGAGCAGGTCACCACCCCTGTGTTTCCTGCACGGATAATGTGCACCGAAGGAGTCTGCAGGAACAGTGAATGCGCAAGCTGTGCAGGAGCAAGGAGCACATGCGCTCACTTGAGCGCTTCGCGTCCGTGGGCCCACTGTGGAAGGGGGTTGAGCAGCGTCCCAAACTTAACGTGCCGGAAGCTGACACCGGCGAACCCGGCATTCAGGACGGCCAAGCACACGCGGCCAGCCGGCTGCGCACAGCGAAGTCAGGAAAGCCTGCGCCGGACAAGCTTTCGGAGGACCCTGAGGGAATGCCCAAGGGTCACACACTCAACGCAACCTGGGGTGTTGTCGTGCCAGTCTGACCGCAAACCTGCCTCGCATCTGGTCGACCTTCCTCCTTCATCTGCACAGCCCTAAAGTCCTTGATGCTGTCGAGGAAGGACGCACCTAATCTGGTATGCAGAGGACGGCCTGCGGAGGCTTCCCTCCACGCCTGGCATAATCAGGCTGTTTAGTACCTATATGACGTTGCTAATATCCGATGCTTTTCCGTATTTTGATCCGCGCTTGCCCCTTATTAGCGCTGACGGCAATGGGCGGGCGCGCAGGCGGCGGTAGACAGCTCGAAACGTTATCCTTACCCGCTTGCCTTGCTGCCCGACGACACGGCGGAGCGGCGTTGACAACGGCGGGCACGCATGCGCGCCGTTCTCACCATCCTCTGCCAACACCACACGACACAGTCAGCACACTACACTAACTCCCGGCACTCACTCTAACATGCGCTTCGCCACTGCCGCTCTGATTGCGACTGCTGCCCTCGCGGCCGCCATGGAGGCGCCGCTGAACGATAACGGCAATACCGTTGATGATGCCTACATCGTCAAGTTCAAGGACACTGTTTCCCCCCAAGACGTGCAGCAGCACATGGACAATCTGAAGGAGTGGGACGACAACTGGCCCCTGCGCGGCGAGGCGGGCAACGGCGGAATCCGCATTGACAACGACAAGAGTTCTGGCGACTCGGGCTCCGAGAGCGACGGCAAGAAGGACGACTCGAGCAAGGACACGGATAAGATCTCGAACAAGAACGGTGGCGACAATGGCAAGAAGGACAGCAATGGCGAAAACGAGCACTTCGTCTCGCAGGACGACACCACGCAGCAGCAGTTCGACCCCCGGCAGGCATCGCTCGAGGACTGGCAGAAGCACTACGAGCATGTCATCAGCGGTATCTCGCACGCGTGGTTCTACCAGGCCATCAACTACTTCGGATACTCGGGCCGCTTCTCGAAGGAGGTTCTCGAGAAGATCCGTAACGACGACCGCGTTGCGTATGTCGACAAGGACCAGGTCGTAGGCGTCTAAGGAGGCTAGACCCTTCCTTCCTCACGTTGTCGCCCTTCGCGCCTCCTCTCTCTCGCCCCATTACATGGGTGCTTGCCTCTCCCTTTGTATCACTCGCTGCCATCAGACATGGCTCTCTCCTCTGTCAACTATAGCGCCCCGTTAAAATACATGAAATGTAAGGTGTTATTTGTGTTGCTGCTAAATTACTGACCACAACTTTCCTGCGTTCGTATTCACTTGGATGGCCACTCATCCCCGTTCTGGCAGTACGCATGTATGTCCATGACTGTGCGGTTGAACATGGCCCATTGCCATCCCTCTGCCGCCTTCGGTTCCTCGACGCACGGCAGCGGCTTGCCTATCTCCTGGGGCGCGGGCCGCCATGCACACCGTGGGTTGCCAACAAAAGTCTGAAACTGCTCCCAGCGGCACTTGCCCTTGTCTGGGTTGCCGCTTCCCGGAGGCACCGAGTCACGGTACTGCGCCGCCAGCACTGCGTATGTGTACGGATGTGACTGATCTTTGATGAATGCGTTTAGGGCGTCGACTAGGCAGCCCAGATGGTCTGTCGGGACGGCTTGCACGAAGTGCATCGCCTGGAGTCAGAACATCCTGGAAGAGACAAGTGTGCAACGTACACGAAGCGCCGGATCGCCGCCGCACTGCAGCTGCTCCCTCAGTACACCGCACACCGCTTTCCTGCCCGCCCTGTACGTTAGCACAGCGGTGATGAGGAGCTCACTCAGTTTCGCACCACGATTTGATCACCTTGATGAGCTCGTCGGTAGGTGGCGGCCCGTTCGGGCCCGTGAAAAGCTCCATGTAAGCCACGATCTGAGCCTTGTCCAGTTTGTCCAGCTTTTCTGGAGTTGAGGGTGTCGCAGTCTCTGGTGGAACCGCTATCGCCACCCCTGCTGGGAACCATGGGAAGAAGTTGCCGCCGTATATGGCCGGGGTTGCCCGTGCTGGGATTCCGCAGCAGCACAACAAGGACAAGGACTTCGCAGTGGCGGCTGATGGTGATGGGAGAACAGCCTGCGGCTGCACTGGTTTCCGCTGGAAGCCGGGCGGACAGCAGGGATTCCAGGGTGCCTCGGGGTAGTCAAACGGTTTACACTCCGGCTCGAAGGACATGCCGATGCAGTATGTGAGGTTCGGTGGTGGTGTGAGGGGAGGCGATGGCGGAAGGAAGGGGGACGTTGAACAGCAGCTGCACTTGGATGGCCATCACATCATGGGACCTAACAAGGCAGGAACACTCTAGTGGATGGGAGCCGAGCGATCGCGGTCTCGGAGGATGATCTGGCTGCGGCAGCCCGAAACTAGCGTGTGAGTCGGGAAAGGCGTGGATGAACAGTGAATCGCGAGATGGGAGTGAACATCAGTTTGGCAGGTTCAGATGCACGAGTATGATGCGTATACGCAGGCGAGAACGCAGTTGGGGAAAGATTTGCGCGCTGCTTCCTTCCTTTGTCAGTTTCGTCGCTGTCGTCCCCCTCTCTTGCGCCACCCCTCCATCGGCGGTCGCTTGATCAAAAGAAGTAAGAAGAGATAAAGCGATCGGGTACGTCCGCAGTGCCTCGCCTGGCACCTCAGGCATCACGTCTGTTCGATCTGTTCGCCCCGCAGGGGCCAAGGGCACCTGCATGCCTGGCACGTACCTTGCTCCGCCTTCGTTGTGCTTGTGCGCATCGTAGAAGCCCAGCCGCGGCCCGTGCGCCCCGCTTCCTGCGCCCCCGACGCCTTCCCCGCCAACTCGGGAGCTTGACGGCCTTGGCACCGCGGTACCATGCACTGAGCGGTTCTTTCGAGTCTCTCAGTGGTGAACAACCCATGGCGCCATGACAGACACTCTGTATTTTTCCCTGTGCGTGAGACTAGAGCTCAGCATCTCCTGATAAGGAGCCTTGGTCACTTGCTTCTTCTGGGCGCGCCGAGCTCTGCCCCTTCCGTGATGGAGATCAGTTCGAAGACCATGTCTCGCTGTCCACAAATGGGGACTGTCGAATATCCGCGGATGTTTTGCCGGATCTAGGACTTGCAAGCTCAGAGATTCCCGCAGAGTTGCTCGATTGATCGATTGCTCACGCCAACGCTTCTTCTGCAGGATCCGCCCTCGTGTTTTCGCCCCACTGGACGCCAGCTGGGCGCGGCTCGGCAGCTCGTTAGGAGCAGACGAAGTGGCGGAGAACTGCTCTGGCGCCACCACCTACTGCCTATTCGCTGCCACACTGCTCGCCCTCGTTGACGACCGGGGGCCTGGACAGAAACTTAAGATTGCGGGCTAACCGAGTGCTGTGCCGTTTCCTTGGACCGGACAACAGGCGCGGGTGCGGCACGGCGGACCTGGATCTACGGGGTAAACGGATCGGCAGGTCGGTATGCCCTGCTGCATGGACCGGAGTTAAGAGTTGCAGAAAGGTCACGAAACCGATGCGCAAGAGAATGGATCGGATTGAACGAGTGGAAAAGATTGGACAGTAAAATCATCTCCGATGTCGAAAGTGCGATAGGAACGAGACCCGGGACGCGACCGGCGACCGGACGTTCGATCGCGCGACTCCCCGTGACGGAAAGTCCCCTGGTCGGAGATGTGGGTCGCCTTATATGGGCATCCTAATGCGGATTGTAATGATTTTCCATTTATGATTAGGAGATTGGACATGACATGGCCGTAGCCGCCGTGTGCCGCGCCGAGGAGCCCCAGCGGCACTGCGAACGGACCGGAGCGGCAACCTGGATTCGAAATTCAAGTGCCGACACGTGACTCTCACCCCCACCTGGATGCTTCTAGGCCGGCTGGCTGGACCTATGTATGCAGTCACTACCGTCATAGCAGCATATCGAGCGCAGGAAAGACTCCGCTCTCATCGGCATACCGCCCGCGGCCCGCTTGCCTTGGTCATCCCCAACAACCGCCCCCACCGTCCAGCGCCGACACAGCTCTTCAGGCTACTCGAACCACCCGTCTTCCTCAACTTTTCCTCATTTCCTTCCCCCATCGTCACCATGCTCTCCGCCTTCCGTGCAGCGAGCCTTCGTGCTCCCCGAGCGTACCCAGTGAGTAGCCCACGATCACATCGCACTAGGCCGCTGGATGGCGCACCCAGTCATATCTCACGACGCCATTGCCGCCGGCATTAAGGCAAAGGGCGGCACTCGATTTCTCAATCCACTACAGCAAGAACGCATGCTAACCCGGCCTTCAGTTGAACGCCGTCGCGATCCGTGGTCTCCAGACCGCCGCCGACAAGAGCTCGCTTCACAAGGATGTCGTCGAGGTTCCCACGGAGGGTGACAAACCGGTATGCATCACAAAAATGAAAATCCCGACTTTCCGCCCGTGCTGACTTCCCGTGCAGTTCAAGGTCCAGCTTCCCGCGGACTCGTTCCACGCATTCAAGTGCGACGCGCCTTCGGACCAGACCATGGTCACGAAGGACGAGCTGATGTGGATGTACGAGCGCATGGTGAGTGCTGACCGAAGTCGCGGCGGTCGCCCGACTGCGATCAACCTATGACGTTTACTGCTGGGAATCGGAAGTCCTGACACCCCCCAGGCCGCTATGCGCCGAATGGAGCAGGCCGCCGACGCTCTTTACAAGAGCAAGTTCATCCGTGGATTCTGTCACCTTGCCATCGGCCAGGAGGCCGTCGCAGTCGGAATGGAGGCTGCCATCACCCCCGAGGACCATGTCATCACCTCGTACCGTTGCCACACCTTCGCCGTTCTCCGCGGAGGAACGATCAAGGGTGTTCTTGCCGAGCTGATGGGCCGTGAGGACGGTATGTCGCACGGAAAGGGTGGCTCCATGCACATCTTCACCCCCAACTTCTTCGGTGGAAACGGTATTGTCGGTGCCCAGGTCCCTGTTGGTGCCGGTCTCGCCTTCGCCCAGAAGTACCAGAAGAAGCCCAACTGCACCTTCGCTCTTTACGGTGACGGAGCTTCCAACCAGGGACAGGTCTTCGAGGCGTACAACATGGCCAAGCTCTGGAACATCCCGTGCGTCTTCGTTTGTGAGAACAACAAGTACGGAATGGGCACGTCTGCCGAGCGTTCGTCGATGAACACCCAGTACTACACCCGCGGTGACCAGATCCCTGGTATCCAGGTCAACGCCATGGACATCCTCGCCGTTAAGCAGGGATGCGAGTTCGCCAAGGAGTGGACTACTTCCGGCAAGGGTCCCCTTCTCATGGAGCTTGTCACCTACCGTTACGGTGGCCACTCCATGTCCGACCCTGGAACCACCTACCGTACCCGTGACGAGGTCCAGCAGATGCGTGCTGCGCACGACCCTATTGCCGGCCTCGGCAAGTACATTGTCGAGTGGGGCGTTGCTTCTGAGGACGACCTCAAGGCGATCGACAAGGAGGCTAAGGCTGAGGTCAACAAGGCCGTGGAGGAGGCCAAGAAGAGCCCGATGCCCGGTCACCACGAGTTCTCCCACGACATTTACGTCTCTGGCACCGAGCCCCCTCACATGCGCGGCCGCACCAAGGACGAGATCTACTCCAACTAATTTAATCCTGTACTGGCAGTCAAGAGAGCAGCCTTGTTATGAATATTCGCATTAGACAGACACCGTGTTGCTGTTGCTGAGTGTGGCCCATGATCAACGCACTGACCTGAGTAGCGAATCCTGCTGTCTGGAATTCCCGGGCTGATGCCGCTCTGCTTCCGGCGACCCTGGCGTTGCCGGGGCGCTCGCTGGACCAGTGCACTGGAGCTCTTCGAGCATCATGGCGACTGCCTTTGAGCTCATCTTCCTTCACGCCCTTGTCTCGGATGAATAGGAGGTCTGTCTGCCTCCTCCGTTCGTCTGCCGGTATGCATGTCGGTCACGTCAGAGCCTGGGTTTTGGCACGCTGCAAGAGGTGTTCGATGGTCAGCCGCCGCCGTCGATAGCCCGTGCCCTTACAGAAATGTGTGCAGCGAACGCAGGTGCTTCTGGGGGGTTCCTTGGAGGAGGCTTTTTGCACAGGAGTGCATCTTCCTTCAGCTCAAATCCGTACGTCTTACATGAAGATCGCAGGGCTTTCCATCGATACATCGAAGCTTACGAAAAGCGCGGTGACTGTCAATATCACTGTCCGCCTGATAGCATCGGAGGATATCTCCGGGGGGCGAGCCTCAGAATTCTGCACAGGAAGCAGACGTCTTCCCAGAGCTATGAGGAAGGGAGGCATCGGTTTCCTTCTGGTAAAAGCAGCTAGAGCCAGAGTCATGGCTCACGCCGGGAAGGAGAAGCTTAAATGCCGCCTGCAGAAGTGCGCCTTCGCAACTAAATATCTGTTTTCAGCCCCAAGAAAAAGAAACGATGCACACAGGCTCCTTGCATACGTAGTGCAAACAAACTCATGCATGCTTTGCGGTCTGCATGGACACGCAAGGACGTCCTTCCCTGCACAGGTGCCGCCACTCGCCACCGCATTCGCTCCCGCCGGAACCAAACAAAGAAGTCGTGCCCAGCTGGTCTCGCCGGTGCCGTCAGCTGAATTCCAGCCCTGAGCCCACACCACCAACACACCTTCGACGATCACGACCACTGACGACCACGAACGGCGACAAGACGACATGGGACTCGAGCCGGGTGTCAGCGCGTGAGTTCCCTCTACTCCCTTTCCCCTTCTTCTTCCCCTCACTCTCGCTTCCTACTCTCCTCCTCCCTGCTCCTGTCCTCCTTCGCCTCTCGTACTCCGTGCAAGCACCGCTGTGATAAAGTCCACTTAGCTGACTGCAGGCACGGCGTGTCACGGAAACTGAGTGACTTCGAAATCGGCAAGCCGCTCGGTAAGGGCAAGTTTGGGCGCGTGTATCTCGCGCGGCTGAAGGCTCAAAGTGGCTTCTTACTCGCCCTCAAGTGTCTCGAACGAGGGCCAATCGAGCAGCACGTCACGCTCAGTACGCAGGTTGAGCGTGAGATCGAGATCATGGCGAACCTCAGGTGAGTCTCCTATTGACAGGCGAGATTCTGGGCGAAGGACAAAAGAGGGCGGTGGAGGACGAGAGATCTAGCATGCTGGCCAGCTCGCAAGTCGGACGAAACTGGAGGAGGCAAGCCAAGCTGACCTGCAGACACCCAAACATTATCCGGTTGTACGACTACTTCTACGACGAGCGGCATCTTTACCTCATGATGGAGTATGCGGGGTCAGGCGAGCTGTTCCACCAGCTGAACAAACGGGGAAGGTTCAGTGACCGGCGGAGCGCTATGGTGAGACTTCCCCTCCTCTCTTCACCCACCCTTCCACTTTGCCTCACTCTCCCAGACTTCCACTGGCCCCGAATGCCGAGAAAAGTGCTGACAGTAGTACACATACCAAGTCTCCGAAGGCCTGGCGTATCTGCACGCGAAGAACGTGATCCACCGGGACATCAAGCCGGAGAATCTGATGATCGGCCTGAATGGCGAGATCAAGATCGGCGACTTTGGGTGGAGCGTCTACTCTCCCGAGGAGCGGCAGAGCACGTTGTGCGGCACGCCGAGCTATATCTCGCCCGAGATGATCCTAGGCAAGACACACGGCAAGGGCGTCGACGTCTGGGCACTTGGCGTGCTCGCGTACGAGATGGTGACCGGCGACGAGCCGTTTGCCGGCAAGGATCAGAGGAGTGAGTGCAGTCCGCTTCGACCGTGGCCGTTATAGGCCCTTCGGGTCTGACGCCAGAGCAGGGAGTGTCTCTGCTCATTTGTCATCAAGTTGAGCTGACACAGCAGCCGTCCACCGACGGATCTGCACCCGTGACGTGCGCTTCCCACCGTACGTGACGCCGCAAGCGCAGGACTTCATCCTGCGTCTCCTCGAGCTGCGACCAGAGGACCGCATGTCACTGTCGAGCGTGAGGGAGCATCCGTGGATCGTGAACAACGTTGTCCTAGACTGATTACCCGTCACTTGCCGTCCAGCACGAGCCTCGATGAGGGTGTAAGCAGTGGCCGGGTGTAGACCAACTAGATACATAGAACCTGTAGACAGGCAGTAGAGCCGTCGACGAAAAGACGTTATGCTTCACGATGTAATGACTGCAACGCATGCGACGGCTGGGCGGCTGGTCGGAGCAACACCACGGGGTCTGGCAGCGTGGACGCCGCCAAGCCACTGAGTCTCGGGAAGCGCTCCAATCCCAGCCACCCATCGCTCAGCCACGGCGTGATCAACGACGCGAGATGACATGACGAGCCCCAGGAAGTAGTCCCAAAAATCCATGGGTATGGCATAGATGCTACAACAGAAGATGCAATTATAATGCGTAAGATAGCAGGGGTAGCAGAGGGAGATCAGACTGGGATCGGAGTCGTGAGATGGGAGCGGCCTGGATTTGACAATGCAGCTCTGGACAAGATGGAAAATGAGGGGTGAAGCACAACTTGATGAAAATCGAAAGAGACGACTACCGCTGGCGGGCGGCCGAGGTGCTCGCCGACATGAGCAGACGGCGAAACGCACTCTGCCTTGGCGGCTGGGGCTGGACGGGCTTCTTCTTCTTTCGCTCCTTCGGGGGCGGACGGAGGGCGTCGAGATCAGCCCACGGCGTCGACACAGGCACACGCAGCGACGACACGGCCATCGGAGGGAACTCGTACTCGTTGTCGTTGAGATTCTTAGGTGGGCGGAAAGTGGGGTATTCCTCGTCGGCGGAGTAGGACAGGCTCGGATCCGGCATGGCGATAAGAACGGCGACGTCGACATACGGCTGCTCGTCTGACTCAGCCTCATGGGCAGGGACGGCAATGGAGACGGGCTGGAGTGAGCGGGAAGTTACCAGGGAAGCTCCAGAAGCAGGAATACCCACCTGCAGCCCAACACCCATGTTCTTTTGCTCCTCCCAGCCGATTTCCTCATCGGCCACCTCGGCGTACTCGCCTCCGACCTCTGCGTCCCAGATCTTTGGAGTGGGCCCGAGCTTCTTACGCCGAGTGCGACCTGCAGTGTTTACGCGCGGCGCTCCAGGCATGTCGTACAGGTATCCGTCGTCCCCGAAGACAACGCGGCCGTCGCCTCCACCGTGAGCAGCCGCAAGCAACTGCTGCCGCCGGTGACGACGCAGCATGATCGTCGTGACACCCGCAGCAAACACACCGCACGCGACGACGGCGACAACAACGTACTGGTACGTCGCGGCAACGACGTTTTCGTGGTCGGGGTTCATGGCGAACAGCGGGGATTTGGGAAGGAAGGTGGGAGCGGGTCGAGAGAAGGTGAGAAGTGTGACGGTGCCCTTGGCGAGAAGAAGAAATGGCCGACAGCGGCGGGCGGTGGGCGGGTCGTGAGTGGAAGCCGGAGAATCCACTAGCGCTGTGTGACCTGCTGATCCATATATCGCTCGGGTGAGTTTGGTGGAGTGAGGTACGTGGTGAAGAGGTATAGACAAGTGATGAGAGATGTTCACGTATCAAGATGACCGTTCGGCACTCGGCAGGCGGCAGACTGATGAACTATGCTGCTGGCGCTGAGCCGCTTGGCACTACATCATATCTGTGCATTACAATTTTTTCCCTGTGAATACCCACTTGCTCTAGTCCGGTTACTAATCCACGCGAGGCTGACGGTAAATCTGGAATGGACGCCCCCTCACGTGGTCCCAGTCCTGGTCTCCCCATTCGCTTTATGCTGTACAAGTGGTGAACTAGTGCAGCGTATCCACGCACCTGGAACGCTTCGTCCGAGGCTGCCCCTCCGTCTCAATTGGTCTCATCTGGCCGGGCCCAACTACTATATTCATGGGTGCATAGGATGTGGTTTTGAATGAAACAGAAATGGCACAACAGGAAGGCCTGTGGAGGCTCCGGGAAGGGACTATAAAATGCGGTGTGTATGTACTGATGTAATATTCTTGCTTTTGTGTGGTTCGGATATGTGCAATGTCGTCCTTGGGGGCGTCAGGAATCGTGCGGTTGGTTTGGGAGCGGCCGCGTATGTTGCGTGTGTCATCCACGAGCGGCGAGCCATCCAAGCTCATTCATGAATCGATCACGGATGGGCTGGAGAGCGTGACGGAAGCCGATAACCAGAGGGTTCACTCGCTCCGAGGGCGGGGGAGGCATGCTGATCGGCATGGCCCACGACACCGACGGTGCGGCAGCTTGAGCCGCCTGGGGGGGCTCACGGGCGAGCTGGTCAAGGCCGTCCGCCCAAGACTGTGCCATTGACTGCGGGAACATGCCACCACGATTGTTGACCTCATCACTGATGCGAGTGAGCCATGTCCCCCAGGTCGTCAGCACGAGATTGGCCAGCTCGAGGAAGGGCCGGGCGCTCGCGGGCGGCCCATCGGGAACAATTGGCAAGATCTGAAGGGCGTGTGCTGTAAGTGCATGCAGAAGATGGTAGAGCGTATTCGGCTCAACTGGCTCCTGCGTCGATGACGGCTGCGAGAAGAACTTGAGGTACGTGGACGCCGTCTTGGTGAAGTTGTCGACCTGCTCCTCAACGCGGTTCCATCGCCGTGTCGCAACGTATCCCTCCTGAACGTCCCAGGACCCCGCTGCCCGTCCTATCTTGGCAACGATGCGCTCCAGTTGCTCCAAACAGTTGTCCAGGGGCGGCTGCGGGATGCGACGGAGGATGCGAGGTGCGAGCGACGGGTCCTCGTTAATAATGTCCATAAGAATGGGGAGGTGCGACGTCGAGGGAAGTGAAGCTAAGGGATCAGCATAATCTGTCACTCTGTAACTTACCGAGCAGCAGGCCAAGATCTGGACCGTCAGAGGTAGTAGAAGATTCCTCGGTCTCCTTGCGGATGCGCTTGATTGCCTTGCTTCCAGCGATCTTACGTTCACGACGATCATCATCATCCATTCGACGACTTGACAAGGAAGGGGACCCAACAGGCGACGAGGAAGACGACACTGACGATGCGCGGCGGGTTCGCTTGTTCGATAAAGTCGGAATAGGAATCGAGGTAGTGCGAGGTGGCGAGGCCCGTTTCAATGGCGATGACGGGCCAGCCGAGCCGAAGCCAGTCGAGGCGAATCCAGGAGACGCCGCTCCGAAGCCATGGTGAAGACCGTTGAACGCACCGGGGCGAACGGGTGAGCCGAGAGTCATGCCAGGTTGTCCGAACCCAAAGCTCAGCGGCGACATGGTCGCCGGTGCGCCGAAGCCGATCATGTTGGGAGGGTGCTGGGTAAGGGGGTGGGCCATGTCGCGGGAGGACACTCCACAAAGTGAAGCAATTCTTTAAGAGAAGGCCCTAGTGTCGCTCAGCGGGTGGACAACGATGAGTGGTGATGAAGCGTCTGACTGGTGGGACGGTTCACTGATCCACTGTGGTCAAGCCATCGGTGGGTGCGGGGGCTTGGATGATTCAGTGGCAACAGCGCGGAAGAAAAATTACACGTGTGCAACTGGAGACCCTGTCTCACCTTCTGCAAAGCACCACCATAGCGATTGCTTTGACATTGATAGACCTCGCTCACGCACATTAACGTCCAGCTCGACTGCTGATAACGCTGAAAAACTCGGAAACGAGACGAACGTATCGACTTCTCTGCACGCACAAAAGGGACGCCAAAATGACGACCGCTCAAAAGGTGAGCTCATGAAATTGTCTCGTGTGACCTCATGCTGACCCGACTTCTTCTGACGTGATGGATTTCTGGACAAACAGATCAAGGATATTGAGGATGAGATGGCGAGGACGCAGAAGAACAAGGCTACCGAGTGAGTTGGCTACTGGGTAATTGTGAAAGGCTTTGCTGACGGCCAGGTACCACCTTGGTCAACTGAAGGGTGCGTTGCTTCTCGCGTCTTGGCGTGTGACGCTGCGCCGTGCAAACATTTATTGACCTCAGCGAAACTCGCGAAGCTCCGTCGAGAACTCATCAATCCTCCCGGAGGAGGTGGCGGTGGTGCAGGTATCGGTTTCGACGTCGCGCGAACCGGTGTGGCCACAGTCGGATTCGTAGGATGTAAGTGGACAAGAAATGATTGCGCTGACCTCAGTCCCCTCTGTCGTAGGTGCATGACACTTGGCTCGCATTAACAATTAGGGAAAATCAACTCTGATGTCGGGTCTGACGTGAGTCGAACGTTTGTCTGGGCGTAACTGACAACGCAGTGGCACCCACTCCGAGGCCGCCTCGTACGAGTTCACGACTCTTACGACCGTTCCCGGAACCATGGTCTACAACGGCGCTCGTCTGCAGATTCTCGACCTGCCCGGTATCATTCAGGGAGCCAAGGACGGCAAGGGTCGTGGTAAGCAGGTTATCGCCGTCGCGCGTACCTGCAACCTGATCTTCATTGTCCTGGACGTCCTGAAGCCGCTCAATGATCTGAAGATCCTGATGGACGAGTTGGAGGGCATGGGCATCCGTCTGAATAAGAAGCCTCCTAACATCACGATCAAGAAGAGGGAGACCGGTGGTGTCCAGATCACGAACACCGTGCCGCTGGACATTGACCACGCCACGATCAAGGCGGTTCTGAACGAGTACAGGATGTCGTCGTGCCAGGTCTCGATCCACGAGCCGAATGCGACCATCGAGGACATTATCGATGTTTGTGAGGGTAACCGGTGAGTGCATTCCTGCCTGCGTGATTGCGTGGCGATTGCTGACATTCAGTGTGTACATTCCCATGGTTTGTGTCCTCAACAAGATCGATGCCATCTCAATCGTGAGTCTCGCACGTCTGTCGTCATTGCTGACAGTGCAGGAGGAGCTTGACCTGCTCTACAAGATCCCTAACAGTGTGCCGATCTCGTCTAAGCTCTGGCTCAACGTCGACGATGAGCTGAAGGAGGAGATGTGGAAGAAGCTTGAGTAAGTGCCACAGGCCAGCCGCACTGACGACAGCCTTGTTCGTGTCTACACGAAGCCGAAAGGAAAGCAGCCGGACTACACGCAGCCGGTCGTGCTGCGCCGCAGCCGTTGCAAGGTTGAGAATTTCTGTGACGCTATCCACAAGGACATCAAGCGGCAGTTCAAGCATGCCATGGTCTACGGCACTTCGGCCAAGCACTCGCGGGGCCAGAAGGTTGGTCTCGACCACGTGCTGGAGGATGAGGAGTAAGTTTTTCTGCTGCTGCATAGCTGACGTTCCCAGTATCATTACGTTGTTCAAGAAGTAAATCATAGTCTGTACATGCATCATTTCCTCACTGGACTCCTCACTGGATGACAGGTGGGCAGGAACGCAAATCCGTTCGGCGCCCATATCAGGGTTAGGCGTGTAACGGGTTGTCACCGTGGGCGCCTGCCTATCACACGTCGGTTGAGATCTCGGCAACATCCGAAATAGGTACACGCGCTATGATCCAAGACGAATCAATGCGTTACTGTTACACTACCATTGATCTCTCGCATGACTGACGCGGCTGTTCGCTGTGGCCAGGCCTTCGCAGTTATAAAAGCAATCGGTCACACGACAAGTCGGGTGGCCATAGTAAATACAGACCATCATGTCGTCTGCGCAAGATGAGGGGAGCGTCTCGAAGAAGCGGATCGTCATGTTCGTCTCCGCCGTCGGAGTCGGACTTGCCAGGTGAGTTTGTGGCCGGAATTTACAGCATCAAGCCTCAGGCCATCAAGGCCGATCAGCATGGAACCGCTAGCTAACGATGCACTAGTGGCTCGAACTACGTCTACTCAGGTTCGTCGACGCGCCTTATTGTTCTAATCGCGCAGGTTATGCTCCACAGCTCGCGGCCAAGCTGAACATCACATCGACGCAGTCGAATCTCGTCGGACTTGGCGGCAATCTCGGCGTCTACCTGACGGGCCCGTTGTAAGTGCCACACATCATGTCTGTATGTGCGAGTGAGTAGCTGACAGCAAGCTGGGGCTACATCGTCGACAAGCATGGGCAGCGCATGTGAGTCTACCTAAGCACGAGCCATCTGACGAGCTCAGGCCGCTATTGTCCGCTACCCTCCTCAACTTTTTCGGCTACCTGTTCATTTCCTGGTTTTATCGAGGGGTGATCCCGATCCGCACCTCGGACGACATTGACATACCGGCGTCGCCGCTGCTGCTCGGCCTGCTGATCCTGTCCATGTTCATGACGGGCGCGGCAGGTTCGGCGGGCCTGGCGGCAGGGATGAACGCTGTCGCCAAATCATTCCCCGATAAGTTACGCGCGTCGGCAACGGGGTCGGTGCTGGCCGGCTTTGGGCTGAGCGCTTTCTTCTTCAGCCAGATCTCGCGCACGCTCGGCGGCAGTACGTCTGGTTTCCTGCGCGTGCTCGCCATCGGCACGGCCGTACCCATGTTTATTGGTGCGATCCTCGTGAGGCCATACCCGCCAGCTCAGCCGAATGAATACGAGCCAGTTCATTGCGAGGACCCCGATGACCATCGGGACGCGGACCTCAGCCTCTCGCGCCAGGTGTCGCAGGGCGTCCCCGCCGAAACGCTCGCGCAGGACCCGCGCTTCGGTATCAGTAACGATTTGGAGCTCGCACGCAGCTCATCCGGCTCGCTCGCCCACCGCAATCACGAGCACGACGGGGACAGAGACTCGTCTCCGCCCACGCCGACGGATCCGTTATTACAGCGTAGCATCGGGCACAAGCGCTACGACTCAAACGAGTCGCTACCCCCAACCGCGATCCACTACTCGCCGTTCGATCTCATCGGCCGCACCGACTGGTACCTGCTGTTCAGCATCCTGGCGATCTTGTGCGGCATAGGGCTCGAGTGGATCAACAATGTCGGCGTAAGTCATTCACCGAAGGCTCTCACAAGACCATTGTTCACTGACCGCAGGCCGTCACGCTTGCGCTCGCTCGGGACGGTTGGGACTACGACCCCAAGAAGGTCAAGGTGCTGCAGGCGACGCAGGTGTCGACGATCTCGATCTTCAACTGCCTCGGCCGCGTCGTCGGCGGAGCGCTCAGCGATTTCATGCGTCTGCGGTTCGGGATCAAGAGAGTGAGTACCGTGCGCTAAGGCTGTCGTGGTGACGTTGTGACTATCGCGGCGCCGTGACTTTTCATTGTCGAAGGCTGGTCGCGATGAACAGACGCGGTGATAGTGGACAATGATGGGCATCGTTTTGGCTGACCTCAGATCTGGTTCCTCCCCTTCGTCGCGCTCATGTTCCTCGGCAGCCAGGTAGCCGTGATTGACACGGAGCAAGTGAAACATCTGTGGATGGTCTCCGCCAGTCTCGGCTTCGCGTACGGGTCGCTGTTCAACGCATTGCCAATGCTTGTTCTGGAATGGTTCGGAATGAGTAAGTTTCTTCCAAGTCCCCACACTAGCGCGGCGCTAGACGTTTTAGATGGGCATGGTGCGCGTAGGAGGTGTGCGATGTGGGAAGCGGATGTGGATGCGGGGGACGCGGGGCCCACATTGTTATCGGACAATGTCCGATCGGATCTGCAATGTCCGGTGGTCGCAATGTGTATCTGTTGTATCTGGTGACTTTGGCGAGCTCCCGAGCCAACGAGCCGGTGCACCCGGTGCATCCGGCACGTAGCCGGGTGTGTGCGTAGAAAGCCGGTGCCGCGCCGTTGCCCGTTGGGGGTAGGGAATAAGGGTATTTCCGTGATCTGGTGGAGATGAGAGCACGGGGGCACGAGGCCACACGGTGTTGCCTGGCGCTGAATGCCAGGTATCCCTGGCTGATCTCATCGATCGCTCCCACGCATCGGTCAACGGCTCAGTTATACGCGCTACGCCGCTGACGCCTTACGCAACTGGTACAATGAGTGGTGGCAGTGGCTCAGGTGGCTATGTGGCTACGAAAGAAGCTCGGTGGAGCGAATGAGACAGAGGTCGATGCTAACCCAGCAGCCCACTTCAGCCAGAACTGGGGCTGGACATCCGTCGCGCCCATCATCGGCGGGAACGTCTTCAACATGATCTTCGGTAAGTGTTGGTTACCGATTGTGGTGAATTGGAGTGGGATCGCTGTAAGGCGGCGGCGCATCTGACGCATCTATGACGCATGTGTCGCTCGCCAGTGCAATGTTTGGGGAGTCAGTCTCCGCGCCGGATATCCCGGCGAGCGCGGCGAGGTCTACCGGTACCCGCGACCCATGAAGAGTGTCACGGTGTGCACAGGAGCATAGAGTTGGAGCAACCTACCTGCGGGCAGGTTGTTGTGAGCTTGGTTATCCGCGGTGCATGGCGCAGTGGCTGACATTCGAAAAAGGCAGAGTATACGACTCGAACACAGTCGGGCGCGTCGGGGAGCCTTCTAATCTGGGCCTGGGGCATTCGATACGACACACCAGAAGCGTCGGAGTTGCGCGAAACGCTGGGCACATTTCCGGGGCGCTCGGACCGGTCTCTCGTGCAGTGCGAGCTGCGCTAGGCGCGTCAGGGCTCGCCCGCGGCGTCGTCACACGTGGTGGTGGGGCCAACGCTGGGGTGTCAGGGCTTGTTGCCTCTGCGGGAACGGCTGGCGACACTTCCGGACCTGGTACCATACTTGCTCACTTTGCGAGAGCTGGAACTGGGTCTGGCGACAGGTCGCATGAGTGCCTCCTGGGCGCGGCGTGCTATGCGACCGCGTTCAAGCTCTCTTCCCTTGGCTGTGTCGTTGCTCTGATCCTCGCTGTCATCGCGGGTGTGCGCCGCGAGCGCCGTGCGCACAGGCGATAGCTTCTAGCTCCCCCAATCTTCATCGTCATCCCCATCAGCATCGCCATAATCATTGCAGAAGGTGAGATAGAGGAATACGTAGAAACGTTAGAGAGCCAGTAAACAAGATAGTCCTTAATCAATTTTAGAAACCCCCCGCCAAGCTACAGCTTGTTTCGTTAGTGGCTCACGCAGTAGTCGTAATCTGGCATCGTCGCTTGCCATAATTCTAGAATAGAAGAGCTCATGTACGAGACAGATCTGGTATTGATCAATATGACTTGATGGGTAGGGAGGGTGGATCTAGCATATGCGCAGTGGCAAGAGGTCCAGAAGGAAGGCGGAGGAAGCCAGCCGGGCTACCAAGTTACTTAGTTACCCGCTCTACAGTTCGTGTGGGGTATGCGTATCTCTAACAGCCGCGACCTCCTGATGTCCTTGGAGTGATGCTGCTGTCTGCAATTCCTGAATGAATTGGAAAAGAGGTCGGTTGTCCTCGACCTGTCGAGGTGTGGTGCATGGAGGTTACGCTTTTCTGGATAGGCTAAAACAATAGCGGCACTAGCGGAGTGGAGAGGGAGAGCGGGGAGTCGGTCCCGCCAGTCGGTGTGACGGTCCGTCTGGTTAGCTGGTTGGTGCTACCCGTGAGTGGCCGTGCTGTTTCCTGTGATCCTGTTTCCCCAAAGATTTAGAGGAAGGCTAGTGCGTCGAGTGATCGACAGACACGGCAGGCGCCCACACCCTAGCCGCGTAGCGTGTGTAGCCGGTGGCATATGCGGCGTGTATGGCGCTCGAGCTCTGCGTCTGCCTCGAGGCGGGCAGGTTGGTGCGGAGGCGAGGTATGCGGGCGTGTTGTGCGCACGAGGTGGGACCGGAGGGAAGGCTAGGTTCAGGTCCGGGACATGCATGCAAGCAAGCGCACAGATGGAGCGCAGAAGAATTGCGCCGTAGCTGGCGCCTCGCTGCGACTGCGATTCCAGTTCCAATCCAGTAAAACCAGAAAGTCCGGCCCGGATGCCCAGACCAGGCCACCAGGAGCGCCCAGGGCAGGCAGCACGGCAACTTGATATAGCCTAGCGGTGGTCACGTTGCTCGTCTTCCAAACGAGCTACCCGACCGGTGGCAAATCATGTCCATATCCGTCAGAGCTGTCCGCCTGCCTGGCTGGGTGAGTTAGCCGCTGGCAGGTCAGATGTCTGTTCCCTCAGGAATTCAGGAACATGTCCAGGGAGCTCAGGTCCAGCCCGACTGCTGGCTGCCAGCCAGCGGCAAACGCACGCGCACAGGCGCACGGTTCGTCCGAACGCCTGACGCCTACCCCGTGCCCTCCTTGCTCGTGGGGGAACCCTTACATGAGGCCGCCAGGCTGAGGTGATCAAGGAAAGAAGAAGGACCATGAAAGACTATGGGCTGGGCTGCAAACAAGCGGTAGTCGGACGATTCAGTGCGCCCAGCTCAGCGGCGAGCGGGCAAAATGAAACTCTCATCGATTGGTGGGCGGCAGATGACCTAACGCTGTTAGGTTGCGGTAGTTGCAAATAGGTAATTGAATTAGGAAGCAAACGTGGCATCACTTAGCGCAGACTAATCGCAGACATCGCCGAAGGACTGCCGATAGCCCCGCATTTTTGAACATGAGCCTCAAGCTCAGGATACTCGAGATGCCTCGTCAGGACATCAGGAGATGGTCAGGACACATGCATGCGGGCTGCATGATTCATATGATCAGCAGTGCAGCAGCACCCGGGAGCCAAGTACCCGATCTCGTTTCCAGCAATCTCCAATCTCCAATCTCCATCCTTGGGGCGAGGTGGGGGGAGCCCACCAATGATCGTTGTCGCCACCAATGTCACCGATGCGCCAACCCGGCCAACTTGCGGAGTGTCGGGTTCGCCGTATGAGGGTCCTTCCAGCAGCCGAAGGGTGTTGGGCGTGCGGGCCTGCAACCGCCTACCGGCGTCTCTCTTTCTCCTCACCCGATCAAGTCGTAGACCGGCAGCTGGGGTTGTCCGACGACAGGTGACGATTGGTGGCCCGCCATGGCCGGGGTGGCTCAGGAGGCTCAATTTTTGACACACGCCGCCCCCAACCATGCAAGGGGAAGGGGTAGGAAACAGTGACAGGTTAGGCTGAATGCGTCGCTTGGGTCTGCGATAGGCGTCCGCTGGCAGCGCCAAGAATGCGATACGACATCGCAGTAGCGTGCGCCGTCGTTGCGGCAGGCAGTAGACCGGAGCACTTGTAGATAGCGGTGAAGCTTCGGGTTGCGCGAGAGGGGGTTCAAGCATTGGATGCTTGACCGACCAGACAGTGCGCCATATGCCGATACAGCCATACGCCAGCGCCTTCGCCAGCGTTGCGCCAGTCTTGCATCAATACGACATATGCATCTCGCTTAGCACTACTGGAGCTCTGGAGAACTGGAGAGGGTGCGACAAATGGAAGAATGGCCCGGGCCGGCTATCAAAACGTAACCGATGGATTAATAACCGGTTCATGTTGGTTGTGCAAACCCTATTCTGTCTTGCCCCTTGACCCTGTCCGCCAAAGGCCTCAGCCTCAACCCCAAACCCTTAGCATGGCACCGGGCGAGAGCGAAAGAGCCAGGCGATTACAATCATGAGATAGCCACTCACTCACCAGCGGCCAGCTGCCCATCCACCCCCGCAGCACATCATCATCGTCACCACCATATCCTGTGCATTATCGCAGAGCTAGTCATATACGCGACCCAACACCACCGCCTCCTGTCCCGGCCCCGATCCCACATATCTCCCAGCCCCGTCGGTATCTTGACTCGTGTCATTGCCGCATCCACCCTGCTACTCCACCCACTGCACTCGCACTAGCTTCAAGCCCCCAAGCTCTAGACGCCAGACGCCCAACTCCGGCGCACCCGGCAACCACACCCGCATCCCCGCATCCTCAGTAACCATCTTCGCCGAACCCAAACCAGCGAACGCCTAACGCATCAGCCGCATCAAGCCCCCTGCTGCTCCAGCTTTAGCTCTTAATCATCGCTTCCTGTCCCCCGGTCCCCCGGTCCCTCATCTTCTCTTGTTGTCACCAACTCTTTTCCACACGCTTGGACCTCCTCGGTGCCCCCTATTCCGGCCATCATTTAGGACACACCCGCCCCGCACACCACACCATCGACTCCAGGACCTGCAGGACCTGCGGGAACTCTGAACGGACCTGCGCTTTCCCCAAATCTTCATCCACTCTCAAACCTCCGGCAACGTACCACAGCCGCCACATTGTTCTCAAAACTAGTTTTTAGTGCCCCCTTTAGGCAGGCGCAACCAGACTCGACCCGCCGAACCCAACCCGCCAAACCCGCTGGACCCCCCGCTGAACCAGGCCTCTAGCACTATCCGTTTCGAACGACCAGAGCGACCGGGGCATCTAAGCTCACAGCATTAGCGCTATTCCATCGACGCAATCTCCACACGCATCGACCGACACTGCAGCGGCGCATCGGACCAGAAACGGCGCATCTGCGTGACTCCATTCTTGTCGCGATCCACGACCCGCGCTTTAATCCTCGCGCTCGCAGATCGTGTCGTTTCTCCTCACCTCTTTAAGCGTACACATTCCTCGATCACTCGAGTATCAGCGAGTCTCACTCCAGTAATCCTCAAGCTCAGGTGCCGTAGCAGATGCCCCCCGTCTCGACGTCTCTGCGACGCATCCCCACCGTCGGCCGCCCCCAACTGAGTCCTCCACCCCGCAACATGACCGTGACGTCTCCGCCTCCACCGCAGCGCCCGCACCACGGGCACGAGCGATCCGCGTCGACATCCTCCGCAACGACCCCCTACATGGTTGCGCTTGCAGGCTGGCCCGAACCGGTGTTCATCGCTGAGGCGCGCGAGACATGGGAGAAGAAGCATTCGCGTCCGCCCTCGCCTGTCGGCGCGCATGCCAAGCTGCCGCCGCTCTCCGGCGAGATCCGCGAGGGCGTGCGGCTGCCGGACCGACTCCCGCCCCTCTCCTCCGAGGTTCGAGAAGGCGTTAGCCTGCCGTCGACGTCCCGCCAGTCGTCGCCGAGCAGCAGCCCGTCGTTCCCGACCTCGAGCGCGCGGACTACCACTGGTAACAATAGCCCGAAGTCCAACGGCTCATCGCCCCGCATCTCCGGTCGCAGCATCAGCCCACCACAACACTCCTCCCCATCTCACGCTGGTTATGTTGCTAATGCGCATGCGGCGCACCAGTCTGCCCACGCCCGTGCCGCTGCGGCCGCACGCAACCGTACCTTCCAGGACCCGCGGTACGCCGCCGGTGCCGCCGTGATTGGAGCGCGCGGTGGCCGGGTCGCATTGCGCGTCGCGCCGTCTTGGGCCAGCGCTGGCGGCGACGCCACTCCGGCAAGCGTGCTCAACAAGCGCCTCCCGAATCAGCGCGCGATGCGTCCCCCTCCACTTCCGCACTCGCACTCTGCGCCGAATCCGCAAGCGTCCGGTCCGACTGCCGCCGAGCGGGCGAACCACGCCGAGCAGTCCTCGGCCCGCCACACGCTGGGCGAGCACACCCACGGCCGCTTCATGGATCCGCGCAACTCGAAGAGCGCTGCAGTCCTGCTTCGTGCTACGCCGGAGGTCTTCCCTAAGTTCCCGCCAGTCGCGCACGAGGTCTACCCCCGCGATCCGGAACACTGGAAGGGGTCACCGGCTGGCGGATCCGCCGGGGGGTCCCCGGAATCGATGGAGGTGGACCACTAGGGCGCTAGTTGCCACCAACCAACTGCGTCGAGGCGTAGTGTGTAGCGAAGGTCGTCAAACGTCGAGCCATCGAGGTGCGGTGCTGCGTGCTAAAGCGCCCGTGGGCTGAGATAGCCCCAGGCCAGTGGCGAGCCGGCGTGATACGAGTCGGCACGGATCGGCAGACGCCATATAAGTCGCAAGTCGCCGTGTGTCGTCGTAAGTCGGTCGCATCGCACGTCGGCAAGTCGAACAGGCGGAGACCGGAGCCGTAGTTGTAGGAAGTAGGAGAGACAAGTCAAGTGTAGTAGCAATTCGTAGTACAGTAGAACAACTATAGTCGTTAGTCCTGCCCCTTCCCTCTGCGAAGGGTACACGGGGGGCGCGCAATGCCATAATCTTAACTGTTTCAACATTTATATCGATGCCCACTGACTTTGAGGGCGCCGGCGGCAGCTCGTGCACCTGGTGGGCAGCGAGAGAGGGCCGAAGGTGAGAGGCGAGGAGGCTGGTGCAGGGGTAACTAGTGGAGGGCAGGTTTCTCCGAGCTGTTCCGCGAACCTCACTTCCCCAACGTCTTCCTTCTCGGGTCGCTCCCTGCATGCTCGCCCTAGCCTTGCCCGCAATCTGACAGAGCAGGAGTGCATCAGCAGGCTCGGAACCTAGCTCAGAAGGAACGTAAGAGACATAGAGTAGCTCACGGCCCGATCGAGGACGGAGAGGCCAATCACAGCGCGGCAGGAGAGAGGAAGGCGGCGAAGTCCACCCCTCGTGAGACCTCTGTGACCACTCACCATGGCAGCAACGCGCACGCGCGCAGTCACTCGCGAGCTCGCGCGAACAGAGTGGGCGTGGGCACGGAGACGCCCGATGGCGGACGAACTCTGCTCCATACGATCCGTACGGCCGAAATAATTGCTGACATACCTCGGCGATCACAGTCATAGACCATCAGGTAATGACGGCCAGCTCCGATACCCTCATCTAAGAACCACGGCGTCATAAGCTGGATACACAACATAATTACATGATCTATGCACAGTCGTACTCTGCTTGTGTCCTCTCCCCCGCACTCTCTATCGCATCCACCCCTGAGCTACTCCCCGAGGTCCGAGCCTCTCTTCTCGTCCTGTTCATTCAGCGCGGGCTACAACTCCATGAACGACTGATCCCCGAGGTCCTCTTCGTCCTGCCGTCTCTGCTCCTCGCGAGCCTGGAACTGATTTGCGCGGCGCTGCATTGCCGGGTCCCTCTGTATACTCGCCTTCGTGAGCACCTGCGCACATCCGAACTGAGGGCACTTGGCGTTTCCTCCTCGGCGAGAAGCAACGGTGATGCTCTGGATGATGGCGTCGTACTCGTAGTAGTGCCCGCAGGCTGTTGACTTGCACGCGTCCTTGAAGATGCCCCCCGTTATGGGGCAGCGGAACGTCTGCGTCACGCCGCCGACCTCGATCTCGTCCTCGTCGTCGTCTGGTCCCTTCGCGAGCCAGGTCGACATTGGCGGGCAACCAGCGTCCTCGTGGTTGACCTCCCAGACGCCAGTGCGGAAATCGATGAACCGCTCATTCGCCTTGACTGCACATCAGCTCCCAGTTCACAACTTCAGCTTACATCTTGACCACTCGGAGCGCACGTCGTACGCCTGCACGAGCGTAGCGTACTCTGCCTCGAGCTGTTCTCGGACCACGTCGGCCGTAGCCTGCTGTCAGCTACTAGTGGCGTCGCCTGAGCGCACCTCTTCTTCTTGCCTATCCAGGCGCTGCATGATGCTCCCGATCGCCTCTTTCTTGAGCTGTAGCTTGTCCATCGTCGTCAAATTCCTGATAAGTCCGGCTTGAATCTCCCCAATCATCGCGTCATCAGGGCAAATCTCCTCGACGACAACGGCCGTATCCTTCGCCTCAGCGACGGCGATGTCGACGTTCTGAATCAGATCGTCCAACTGGTTGTTCAGAGAGCGGAGCTTGACTGTCAGAAAAAGCCCTGCTAAATATCACTTACGAGGTGAAGGTATTTGTCCTTGCTGACCGGCTGGTTCTCGAAGGTGTCGATGGTCCACTTTTGCCGCTCATCATCCTCCTCACCTTCTGATAAGTCGGGCTTACGGAGCACCTCGTCTTCCTGCGTGCTGAACTGCGTGTCGCTGAACCCCTTCCGCCGCCGCTGCGACTGACTCGGACCTGCCGCCGCGTTCTGTGACCGGGTCGACCTCGCCATTGCGCTGGGCTGTGCTTGTTGATGAGATCACCAAGCGCACTTTCTGATCTTCGGTACGCGTCAGGTTGACTGTTGTCATGATGGTCACGTGACTGACGCGTACGGTGGGGAATGGACGCGTGTTTATGGGCAGTTCGTCGCGCCCTGAAAAGTACACCTCAGCCAGGCGCGGCACTGGCCAGTGAAGTCTCTCCAAGTCTGGTCAACTCGCCACTCACTCCTACTTATACTTCATCGTCTTTTCACCATGGCTAGCCCCCTTACTGCTGGCTTCTGTCAGCGCGCACAGTCCGCCTCCGAGGCGCCCGAGGGCGTCGAGCCCGTCCTCCAAGTCCTCAGCGTGAAGCGTATCAACTCGCCCGCGTCTGGACCCCAGGCGACTGACCGCTACCGGTGAGAATAGAAATCTGACGCGTCGAAAATCAACACGAACACCATGCTGATACCATGCAGCGTCATCCTTTCCGATGGAGAGTACTTCATCCAGTCCATGCTGGCCACCCAGCTGAATCACCTTGTCGAGAACGACGAGCTTGAGAAGAATACCGTCATCAAGCTCACTTCCTTCGTCATCAACACTGTCCAGAACCGCAAGTGAGTCATCATCTCACCATATCGTCATCGCGTAAGCTGACATGAAGACTTATCATTATCCTCGCCCTCGAGCGCCAGGACTGGAATGGCCAGAAGGTTGGAAACCCCGTCAATGTTGACCAGCGCGCCGCGGGAGGGGTCGCTTCCCCTGCCCCCGAAGCCGCCCCTGTCACGAATGGCGCCGCCAGCCGTGGAGGCGCGTCGAACGCGCGCCCGGCAGCCGCCCCGCGTGGCCCCAGCCGCGACATGGGCCCTATCTTCCCCATCGAGGGCCTCAGCCCGTATCAGAACAAGTAAGCTGTCATCCGGCACGAGTAAGCTGACTCTCAGGTGGACGATCAAGGCGCGCGTCACGCAGAAGTCGGACATCAAGCACTGGTCGAACCAGCGTGGTGAGGGCAAGCTCTTCAGCGTCACCCTCATGGACGAGACTGGCGAGATCCGCGCGACTGGCTTCAACGACCAGGTTGATGCGTTCTACAACCTGCTCGAGGAAGGCAGGGTCTTCTTTATCTCCAAGGCTCGCATCAACATCGCCAAGAAGCAGTTCTCCACCGTCAACAACGAGTACGAGATCACCTTTGAGAACCAGACCGAGATTGAGCCTGTGAGTTTAGCTTCTGTGGGGACTAGCTGACGTCAGTGTGGCGATGACAAGAGCGTCCCGGAGATCAAGTACAGCTTCACGAAGCTGAATGACCTGGAGAGCCTGCAGAAGGACGCAACGACCGATGTCATCGGTGTTGTGCAGGAGGTGCACGAACTCGGACAGATCACCTCCAAGGCGACGCAGAAGCCGTTTAACAAGCGTGACATCCAGATCGTCGACCAGAGCGGCCAGTCTGTCCGCCTCACGCTTTGGGGCAAGACGGCCGAGAACTTCAACCACATCGACCACCCTGTCGTCGCGTTCAAGGGCGTCAAGGTCAGCGACTTTGGCGGCCGCTCGCTGTCCATGTTCTCGTCGGCCACCATGTCTATCAACCCGACCACAGAGGAGGCTTGCGCTCTTCGTGGATGGTGAGTTTACCGTTGCTCGCAGTGGAGCTGACAAGCAGGTACGACTCTGTAGGCCAGACCGCGAACTTCAAGCAGTACACAAACTCTGGCGCGATGAACTCTGTTTCGCGGCCTGACGAGATCAAGACGATCGGACAGGCGAAGGACGAGCAGCTCGGCATGACGGATAAGACGGACTACTTCTCCGTGTGCGCGACGATCTTATACATCAAGCAGGAGACGTTCTCGTACCCTGCCTGTCCCGGCGAGGGTTGCAACAAGAAGCTGATTGACGAGGGCGGCGAGTGGCGATGCGAGAAGTGCAACCGGACGTACCCTGGCCCGGTGCACCGCTACATCCTGCAGATGAACGTCATCGACCACACGGGCTCGTTCTGGATCACAGGCTTCAACGACGTTGCGGAGCAGATCATGGGAGTCTCCGCCAACGAGCTGTTCAAGCTCAAGCAGGAATCGGATCCCGAGGCCGACAAGTACTTCACGCGAGCGGCCGGCCGCGAGTGGGGCTTTAAGATCATGGCCAAGCAGGACTTCTTCAACGACACGGCCCGCGTGCGCTACCAGGCTCGCTCATGCGCACCTATCAACTACGCCCAGAGCTCGCAGGCGCTCGTCGACAAGATCGAGGCGATGGCCGTTTAGTGAACGGCGCGCCTGTTTGATAGAGTTTAATCGAAGAAGACAGACGAAAGGAAGTTGTTCCGTTTCGCTGTTAGGATCACGCACCCATCGCCGGAGTGCTATGTACAAAGCCAGCCGATGTAGTACCACAAAAATGCACAGTAGTATAGTTTTGCTCTCCACGACCGGGCTCCAAGATTGTAGGACATTACTGGCACATATACATGACACAAATACACAGTCGTTACCGCCTTTCCACCTCCCCTCGGCCCGTTGACACTCGAGGTGCGCTCGCCCGCTCCAACCGCGGCTACAACCCGCGCCACCGGTCCATCTGTCTCTGGAGCGCCTTGACTGCCTCCTGCTGCACCTGATCGCGAACACGCCTCTTTTCGTCCTCGTTCAGGAACCCTCCCTGGCTGAGCTCGGCCTCGATTCGGCCCGGCGTCAAGTTCATGGGGTTGAACGCGATACTCCTTCCATCAGACAACGGAATGACACTGGCACCCTCGTCGGGCTCCTCATCGTCCTCGTCCACGTTCCGGCGGAACAGGAGAGATGGCTTGCGCTGCATCGTCCGCCCTGACCTGCCCGAAGCGACGGAGCGTGTACTCTGCGAGCGGCTGGGGGCTGACCGGCCGGAACGGATCGACTCCGCCTCGGCCTGTCGTTCCATCTCGTCAGGGTCCGGCAGGTCGTCATCCGGCACGACGGTGGGATCCACGGGCGAGCCGTTCTGTGAGAAGAAGGACTCGTTCCGTCGAGGCGCGCGGGGGGTTTGCGGGATTCGAGGGGCGAAGACGTGGTCTTGAGGAAGGGTTGAGGCGCCAGTCGCAGAGGGCAGGTCCGGCTTGCGTTTCTTAAGCGACTTGGTGGTACGGCGCTTCACGGCGGGCGTCGTGGTGCGCGCTGAAAGTTAGCTTTCTTCCAGGACTTCTCTCTTAGCCGCGCCGCGCCGCTAGAGAGTACTGCGAGCGATTGTGCACTGCCGGGCGGAGAGCACCACCTCAACGACACGAGTCACAAGCTCTACGGGGTTGCGGGATAACTCACGGTTCTTGCTGTTCCTCGGCGATTCCAGGGGACTCTCCCTCTTTCGCTTGGCTAACTCAAGCGTCTCCGCCTGGTCACGCTCGGGGTGCTGTTCCGCGAACTGCTTCTGCGCAATGGCGCGAGACGTCGCAACAAAGCTGCCGGCCCAGCAGGCATCGAGCTCGCCGAGCGTCATGCCGCGCATGCTACGCGGGATCTTTAACATGTCTGCGTCGACTTGGGCGAGGAACGTTGAGAGGGCGAGCTCAAGCTGCTGTCTCATCATCCTCGTGCGATCCGCGACTGTCATCAGCACGTGCTAGGCATTCATTTGGTGGTCTGTCAACCTACCTTCCAGATCGAAGTTGTCGAGGATCGCCTGCTGCGCGCTCTTAGACTTGAAGGTCTTGCGCTTGGGAGTCTGCATGCTCATGGGCGTGGCGAGGGGACGGCATGACTTGGTCGACATGGTCGCGGTTGCTCTGGATGGATGGGAAGGATGCTGCGAGGTTGTAGTTATAGCTGTTTGTTTGGGTGACGGAAAGCAAGTCAGTCGCGCGGCGGCCACGAGAGATTGCTTCCGCTGAAGTCCATCAGGGTCTGAGTCATTAGTAAGAAAGCTAATGGAGGCTCGTTATTGGGATAAGGCGAGGTTGTATACAACGCCAGGCTATTGCGGTCACTAATGCCCTGTCATTGATTCTGAGCCTGGGTCGTCACGTGCGCTGCGCCGTGCTGATCCAGAACGATTCAAGATACTCCGTTCTGGAGCTAGTGCTGTGCATGCACCGTCTCATGCGCCATTCAGCCCTCGTGCCCTCTTGGCCGCTCTTACGCCCTCTTGGCTCCGCAGCCAGCGCACAGGTCTGCCTTTAGACGGATGACGTGAAGTTAATTCTTGGCACACAATGCACCAAAATGGTCTACTTACCCTGCATGACCACTTGTCAATCGCGAATCCAATTAGTTGAAACAAGTCGAGATCAATGGGCACCCTGCTAGCAATGCATGTTGGTTGTAGTTCCTGATGAGGAAGGAGTCTGGACTGCATGAGTTACGGGGTGACCAATGACTTGCAGAGTGACCCAAGTGACCCCGGTGACCCCAAGCGACCTGGCCGCGCAGGTCGACGCTGATTTGCGGGCAGGAAGCCTGAGAACCGAGGCGACGCCGATCACGGTTATCTGCCGACGTCATAACGGTCGTCTACAGTTGTCGTCAAGCAGTGCCTGCCTGCCGACTGCGCTGACTGCATGTGAGCCTGATTCCACTTCTGACCGACATTTTCCTCCAGTTCTGCGTGTGTGCATCGCCGTCGTATCCCTTCCATCACTGCAACTAGAACGTGACACCGACGCATCTTTCCTTCTGCGGAACGACTACGCCAGCCACCACGTTCGCCGCGTCCTTGCCCTTGGAACACTTGGTCTGACGCCACCCATCGAAAAGTCGGTGTTTAATCGAGGATAAGGCGCTCCTGAGCGCTGAGCGTCTTCCAGCCAGCCAAAGGACCATCAAGTGACTAGGCCAGCGAAGGAACCCGCTACTCCGCGACCTTAACTTAGCCCTCCGCCCAGCGACGCGGACCCGCAGCGACACGGAGCGACAACGTCGTTCTTGTGGAGATCCGCAAACGTCTTTTCTCCATCATCACGATCTACGATCACGCTTCACGATCCGCCTAACGACTGGTCTTCTCCGGTGGCGAAACTCGGCTGAGCCTTTGCCCAGATCAAACTTCGTTCCCACATCCCACCGCCCACTACCTACAACCTCGCTAAGCGTCTCAGAGATCCTTAAGAGAAGCTCGCACTCGATTTCTTCACCTCCCTCTACGCCACGACCGACAGCACATAAAGAGGGACACAGCGACAATGCCCCCCATCGCCCCGCCCCCGCTAAACATGACCAGCAGCTCTCCGAGCAGCAGGGATCAATTCGGGCATATCCAGAGTACGGATCAGCTGCACTGCGAGTTGGCGGCGTGCCGGAGCGACGAACGCGCACTGGCCGTTTTGAGGGGATACATCGCGCCGCGGGCTGAGAACAAGAGGGCGTGCGATAAGGTCCTGAACGAGGTCGATGTGAAGGTGAGTTGACGAGTGTCGAGGCGATATCTGGGTTAGGCTCGATGAGGCTCGATGGCGGGCACGAGAGGAGCTGGGTGGGTAACCAAGTAACCAAAGCTGACTCCAGTTCCCACAACACTCGAAAAGCGTGCAGGCAGTCAAGATGCAGTACGGCCTAAAGCCGCGGCGCTCAGCGACTGCTCAGATTCGCGCGCGCGGAGCCACTCCCATTCGTTCCGCCACGGGCACGACCTCTCCCACCGATATGCTGTCCCTGGACGTTCGCTCGTATCTGCGACAAGCCGAAGCTTCTTCCAGCCGCGCGCCTGCCGGTCCGGGCGGTCTGCCGCCCTACTCCGAGCGCGACCCCGACCCAGCGTCGACGATGATGCTGGAGCGACGTCTGGCCTCAGAGCTGAACGAACTCGGCGGTCTCAGTGGGTTCTGCGTCGAGTCAACGGACCCAGATTACCTCGGTAGCATTCGCGAGGAGCGGGACGAGAACGAGAGCCGCCGGTTCAGTGCCGGCGAAGCTGGAGAAAGGCGCTCGCCGATCGAGGAAAGGAATCGAAACGAGAACGCCGCAAGGAGGCTAAGCTTGCCTGTGCTCCCTGTGCGGAGAGACGAGCGGCGCGATCCCCAGGAGAGAGGTAGGGAAGGACCAAGGGATGCGAGACTTCGGGAACAGAGAAGAGAGTCAGCCCGTGGGACACGGGGAGAAGTGCGTGACCAGCGAGACGCCGCACTCGGTGACTGCCGCGAGTCGAGGGGAGCGCAGCTTCGCAGACCATCCGGTGTGCACCGGTTTTCGCGCTCGGGCTCGGAGGCGAGGGATGCGCCTCGACGGTCAGGCAACTCGATGGAGTTCATTCAGCCCCGCCAGCTCAGAGGTACGGCCTCGCTGTCGGCCCCTCACCCGCCGCCGCCCGCTCGTGCCCCGAGCACACCTGCCAACCCTGCTGAGTCTCCAGTCTCGCCCACCACAACGGATGCACCGAGCGCTGCGTCTTTGACAGCGCTTCGAACTCCGCCCCCACTCCCGCCACGCCCGGCCCAGCACCGCGCCTCCTCGTGGCTCCCGCCCCCCCCTCCCCTGCCGCGCATCGACACCGAGTCCCTCCTCGAGCACTCGCCAATGGGCTCAGGCTCGGGCTCCGCCTCGCCGCGCTCCTCCGCTTCCGAGAGCCCTGTAACCCCCGTTACGCCAGTCATGGCTCGTCCTCCCTCCCCTCCCGCTTACTCCACCCTCGATCCTCGTGCAGTCACATGCTCGCCGCCCACGACCTCCCTCAATGTGCGCCCCCGCCGGTCGCTGCGCAACCCCTCCGCCTCGCACGCTCCGCCGACCCTCCCGCCCCTGAACCAGCTCGGCACTCGCGCCGATCAGAGGACGATGGGCGACCTGATGAGCGACATCGTGCCCGTCGCTGGCTCCGGGCCAGGGCTGGGGCTGGGTTCGCCGAGCGGGTACGGTGGCGAGAGTGTGTGCGTGCCCGCGGCCATTTCGCCGCTGGGCGAGGACATGGTCATCCCCGCGAGTGAGCGGTATGGCGAGCGCTACGCAGCGCTGGCGGGCAACGCCCACGCCGCAGCGACGGGCAACGGGGGCCGGATTAAGAATCTGATGAAGCGGTGGAGCGGTGGCAACAGACGCATGGCGGCTGCGTAGGCGGCACACCATGGACACGGGTAGATATGGCACGGGTAGATATGGCATCGACATTGCATCACATGCAGCTTGTATTCGCGGTCTGGATTTGAGGCGCTTGGAACTGAGGCACTGGAGGCACTGGAGGCGCTTGAGGCGCTCGCGGCGCTCGCGGCGCTGGCTGGCATTCACGATCTGGCGATCTGGAACTGGGGCACGACGCACATCCACAGAACTGACTCGGGCAGACAGCTCCATCCCGGTTTGGACTTACACATCATTCCTCATTAGCTTACGTCGTTATCTCTGCCCCCTCTCATCGGATAGCTACGTCGCCGAGCTTGATGCCAGCTGATCAAATCAACCTTGCACCGCGTCACATGCAGATCGTACGCCGCATCACATGCAGCTCGCATTCTTCGCGACCTGGAACGAGGCACTCGCAGTTGATGTCACGGAATGCGGCCAGTCGGGGCGCCTCGGGTCGGAGCGACTGCCCTCCGCGACCACGTCGTTATCTCCCCTCGCTTACACCTGTCACGAAGTAGGCACAACACCGACTTGATTCCAATGCTGATTCCTGCATGCGATCGGCCCTGGAGATTTTTTTTTTCCACAATCCCCCTTGGCCATACAGAGCTGGCCTTCGGACTGAGTAGGATCTGAGGCCTCTTCCAGTTCAGGTGCAGCCGGAGCCACTTCGAGCCGAGCTGCAGCTGGAAGCTCTTCGAATCTTGAATGGTCTCATGTCATGATGCGTTACAAATCCCGAGTATTGTACAACTGCTAATGATGGATGGAATGGGGGTGTTCCGTGTGTTTGCGATGTATGTGGTGGGTACGTGGTACGTAGACTTTCGTTCGTCGAGCGTGTCTATTTTGGAGTTGGTCTTCCCCTACTTCTGTCTTCCTCGTGTCTTCTTTCGTATGGATCTTCTTGACTCCTTTTTATGCAGTTACAGCGCCGGGGACACGGACAATGTATGCTGCGCGAGGACGCACAGCGACAGCGCCCACATCGCCCGCTTCTTCCTCCTTGCTTCTTGCTGCCTTCTTGCCCAGAATCCTATCGTCAACCTGCCTTCGCTCCGCCTCCGCCGGCTCAGCAAGCGGTTCAACTGGGTGATGCCAGCTTCGCCGTCCTGCCAGCCCACTCACAGCATCCGGAGTCTCCGGAGCGTCACGCGAATGCCGCCCCCGATGCCCTTCTCGCCCTTGCCTGCCATACCGAGATTCGGACTTGACGCGGCGGCGGTGGAACAGAAGTTGGCGGCGAGGTTGTGCGCTTCGCGGACCTCAGTGGGGGGCTCCGCGTTCGTCGCGCCCATCAGGATCTCCTCGGCAGCGACGCATTCGAGGTGGATCAAGGCCTGACCTCCGCGCCCATCATACTCGAGCGTTGGAACGATGTCGGCGTTGTTGCGATCGAACTTGCCGATCTTGTAGAACTTTGAGATCTTCAAGATCATCTTCTTGAACTCAGGGTACTCGTGCTCGAGCTGGATCAGGTCGAAGCCGACGCTGTGCCGCCGGTTCGCCTCCTCGATGTTGTACTTGACGAACGCGAGGAGCGTCTGGTGCAGCGTCCTGAGGGTCAGCGGCTGGTCAGGACGTAATGTGGGGTATTAGTTCGATCGGGGTCAGGAACACCACCGCTGCCCCGCTCTTGGCCTCCGAGTTGCAGCATGCCCATTTAACCCCACCCGAGGCTACAGCCCGATCAACCCTTGCCCGAAGACGAGGCCCGATGTACGATTGCTGCGGACTCAACGTTCATCGGAGGCGTTGCGGACGGGTGCGATGGTGCGGCGTTGGTGTAGGACAAGTGCAAGACGCAGGACATTGGTGCAGGACACAGGCTCTCGGTCCGGGCCTCCGTGCCCCAGCTCAGGGCGCAGTCCCCAACCACCAGCCAACCCGTAAGCATATCCACGAAACCATGACTGTCGACGCAGCCGCGGGCATCATGAAATCGCACCGGTTCAAAATGTGACTCCGGTGTCTGCCGAGTCTGGTGACTGGTGCATTGTTGGGACCGCGCAGGCTTAGAAGCAAGGGGAGACGGAGGCCCGGCCCAGTCACCTAATTTTGGCGAGGAGGCGCGGAGGCGCGTTCCTTAGATCGACCTCGTTTCGTGTTCAACCGTCCTGGTCCTGTGTGGACCTATTTTCGCTCATGTCCGTCGCACTCAAACGACACGGGGAATGAAGCAATCGGCCACGATCGGGTATACACGCAGGCTGTACTCACTTGGTCTTATTCGTACCACGCAGCAGAGCAAGATGCAGCCGAATGTCCTCAAGGTTCTTCGGCGAGCCCGGTGGGATAGTGATGTCGGTCTGGGCGTCAGCGGCTGCGGCGGGAGCATGCGGGAGCAAGCACGAGGCGTCGGGCGCAATGGCGCCCTTCCTCCCACGAAATGTAATGGGGCGCAGACTCACAGTGATGATCGGCGGTGGTGAGAACGACGGTTTCAGTGACATGGTTGCTGCGTGCTACCGGGGGAGTGTGTTTGCGAGATGGAGGTGTTGTCGATGTCGACGTTGACGAGCAAGGTTAAATGACAATGCGAAGCAGAGGCGTCGAGGACCGAGGCCGAGGCGAGACGCGAAGGCTGTGTGGGGAATGTCCGTGGTAGATATGCAGATGCAGCGTTGTGCCGGCCGGAATGCGTAGAGGTGTGTGAGCTGCCAAGCGGTCGTAAACAGTTGCGCAGGCTTGGATCGGATCTGGTCTCGGACAATTGGTTGTCTCTCTTGGTTGCCCGTCTAGACTTTGTATGGCGTTGTCGAGAATGTGTATGCTGTGTGCTTTTGTGCTATGCAAGAGCTGGTAATGCAAGTGGCGGGTTAAGAAGCAAAGGAAAAGTCGGTGCACGAGTGCACGCTCGTGGTTTTATCTGACCTCGCATCATCGGACTAGTGTCGAAGTAACACAAGGGTCATGTCGCAGTCGCCGCCCGTAGCCTGCGCAAAGCTAGCGAAGCACCAGTGCATCTGGGAGACCGCGCAGCCCCGACGAGACGAGCAGGGGCAGATCGGGGCACACGGGGCACAGTCCCCAGGGCGGGCACGCCTTTGAGCGCGTTGCGGCAACCACTGCGACAGATGACATTATTGCAGCATGTGCTCGCTAGACTTTTGCATGTGCAGCGGCTTCTATCTGCGGTGCAAGTGAGTGAGGGTGGTGCGGCCGAAAGGCGAGGACCCTGTGCGCCAAAACGCTGAGCTGGGTGTAAAGTAGAAAGTGCTTGGGCAGTGTGCCTGGGGAGCTCAGTGCACAGGCAGGACGATGCTGATGCATGAATGGCGCTTCCTTTTTTTGGTATCGCACTCCTACTCCCGCAGTGGATCCTCAGGCGGAACTTTAGTCGGCATCGGACCGCTGGCCGAACGCAAACTTGGTGCACCGGGTGGTGCGGTGGTACGGTGGTGCAGCGTGCGGTGCGGCGCGGTGTCACGATCCACGGCCCAGCATGTCGGCGGACTGACCTAATGACGGCAGGCAAGCAGAGGGAGATGACGTGAGTCACCATGCAATCAACCCACACGCTACCCATTAGTGCTATTAATCTATTCAGCGACCCAGCGGGTCGACGGCGGCCTGGCATCCAAGCAAGGTTACGCATTCAGGTTGACATTTAGAGCCGACCCTGCCCTTGTAATCGGTCCGAGGTGGACGTCACATGGTTCGCTTACTGCATGTGAAACGGTAGACTTGCGGGCGGCGGCCGGACAGCACGCGGTGATTTGATGACTCGGTCACAAACAACAGTTTCCCCGTCAGCTTCACTGTTGACCTGCTAATCTCCTCCTCTTAGCCCCTCCTCCGCTCCGGTCAATTCCCCGAGCCTCCCTTATTTCCCCTTGACCTTCAGCTGCTCCAGCTCCCAAGCTCCCACAAACACACAGCGGAGAAGCAAGGCACCCTGGATCTTTAACTTCATGTCGTTCGTACCGATCTCGCGACCCTGGGCGTCCATTGTCTTCTCAGCGTTTCTGAAGCCTCTCGAGCAGAGTCGGGGGCACTGACCTTGCGACGAGACATCCCGGAGATCTCGTCGTCCCCCCTCTCTCCTTTGCCTAGGACTTGGTGATCGCAAGCGCAATCGGAACAACGTTGATAACTCTGCCTGAACAATTCACAGACATGCAGCTTGTTCGTAATTTCCGCAGTCGTTCTCCAGCCCCTGCTCCTTAGCTGGCATGCCGGCGGCGAATGCTTCGCTGCATAAGATCCACTCCAGCTTGTGTGTTCTGCTCTATCCACATCTCGGCCGAGTCGTCATCTCCTCCCACCGGTTCCGCCTCCCGCCCGCCCGTTCATCGCCGATGGACATGGACACAACCTGCCTGACCTGAATACCCCATGTCCAAAGTGTTATTCTGAGGTTCCGTGATCATGGAGTCATTTCTATTCACAAGTCACAAGCCTAAACCTTCTCACGCTCTGCGCATTCTGCCATACTCCGATGACTCCTTTGGTGTCTAATGGGACTGGTTTCCAGTGTCAGGCAATTGAGCGTGTGACTGCTTTGGGGGATCAGTGGGACATGACACAACACGCTTCTTTTTCTAGCGCTCCCGGCGGCAATCGTGGCGAAAAAAACGAATACAATGTACATGTGTGACTGCTACGGCAATTAATGGCACCTTACGCTGCGCTACCTTTGTCTAACCCACCATGATGCGCTTCGGCCAGTGGCCCATGAAGCCAAACAGGCCGCGCATGTCGACGAACCTGCGCCCGTTCTTGTTCAGGAACCTGTCGACCTCCTCCGTCAGAGATGAAATCATCTGCTGGTTCGAGTTGACGAGCAGGCGCACCTCGTCGTATCTGCCTGTTCCCTTTGCCTTTTCGAGGAGCTTCTCACCGTCAAACAGGTGTCGGAAGAGCAGCAGCTGGTTGTACAACTCGGTATCGGAGTATTCCAGCCGCACACTGCCCTTGCACCTGCCGCCTTCTCGCGAGAAACTGAGGCACCGCTTCGCGTACACCGAGACGTTGCGGGTACGCTGCCCGCACCCGTCCGGTCCATCGCACACCGTCCAGCCGAGGTAGTACTTGGCGATGTACTTGCGAATGAGCAGCTCGACCTGAAGCGCGACCGACGCCAGCGGAATCACATTCGCGCACGAGGGGCAAGCCAGGCCGGTCTGTCCGTTCTGGTTGATCTTGAGGTTCTGCTCGATACCCTCAAACTCGAACGTGACCGCGCACGACGGACACTTGAGAGACAGCTTCTCCGCGTCACGGAAGCGCTCCTCGTCACTGATCTGGCTTTCAAGCGTGAAGAACTGCCTCTCGTGGACGTTCTGCGACTGGCTCACGTAGCGCGTCGGGTCGAGTCCTAGGCACTCCGCCAGCCGCGAGCGCTCGGTGCCCGCGATCGACTCGCACAATCGCAGAATAGGCTGCAGCACCTGCGAATCCAGGTACAGGTCATAGTCGATCTTGAGCTCTGACCCCTGCCTGCGCAGGTCGTCCGGGTGGAAAGCCTTATCGGCTTGGGCGGACTTGGCACTCTTGCCGTCTTGTCCTAGGCACAGAATATAGGGAATCACGTCGTGCGCACGAACCGCGGTTCCTTTCGCCTTCATACGCAGGGCAACCTGGACGTGGGGTTGGGACTTCTTATCGGGGTAGTCCTCGGGGTTCTTTCCAAGTCGCTTCTGTCAGTTCTGATCTCGCTTGTTTAACTCACCTTGTAAATGATGAAGTCGTCCAGGGGCACTGCCCCGGAGCGAACAATCTCGCCTAGCTGAATCAGATATTCGTGGATCTTCTCGACGACCTTCTCGGTGTCGTCGCCTGACAGGATCTCCTTCAGGACGCTGGACGACGCATCTTTCGACAGTTTGGAGAACTCTCGTCTCTTCATGTCGAGACCCTTGATCTCCGTCGATTTCTTTCCTGACTCGTCGATCTTGACGGCAGCATACTTCTTCTTATTGAGAAGCAGAACGCGCTCGAACGTGGCGTCCAGGTCGATCTCGAGAAGCTTGTAGCGCTCGTTGACAAGCTTCTTGAACTCGTTCGCGATCTTGACTGCCTCCGAGTAGCTCACAACGTTCGAGTTAACGAAAACCGAGTCGGTGTCTCCGTAAACGACGTCCAGGGACAGGCTTTCCGCCAACTCTCTGGTGTGAGTGAGAATCTCACGACCCTTGAACGTTGTCAGAGCTGCCAGGGGTCGTGATGAGAAACGCGAACCGGCGAAACCCAGACATCCGTACATCGAGTTTGCAGTGAGCTTCAGCGCCTGCTGCTTAATGTCCCACTGTTGGAGCTTCGCTGCTCCGGCTGACTTGTCCTTCATCAGCCCTTTGACCTGTCGACGACGCTGGACGAGGGTGGCAATAATTCGCGGAAGCACACCCTGTGCGACGTCGCGAGATGGCACATCGGGAATATTTTCCTCGTCCTCGCCTTCGCAGTCATCACGCTCGACAGTCGTGAAGTCAATGTTGTACTCCTGGATGATGGAGGGGTAAAGCGAGTTGAAGTCCATGACGAGGATGTAGGTGTCCCAGAGGCCACGCTTCGGTTCGAACACGAGACCTCCAGCGTACTTGGCCTTGCCACGCTTGTGGCCGGCCGAGACTTCCTGCTCCTCGCCGTCCTCGTTGATGAACTTGATCTTCGTGTTCTTGAATGTCTTGTCGGGGCAGACATACTTCAGCTTATGGAACTCATGCAGCAGAATGAACTCGTTGCGAACGGCACGGCCACCATTCAGCGTGAGGTTCCACGAGTTACCGGCCAGGTTGGTCAGCTGCTTCGTGAGCGGCATGAGTTGCACGCGAGCAGCGATGGCCAGCTGGAAGTAGGTGTCGATCTCTGCCAGACGGATGAAGTGGATCAGCTTGTCGGGTGAGTCCAGAGTATAGTCGAAGTATGTGTGGGTGTCCTCCGGATCTATATCCTCACGCGTGGTCTCGAGATGCGTGGCGACCATCTCAGTGAGCGACCAGGTCGTAGACGTGATCATGCCCTTCGCCGCATCACTGGATAGATCGGCCACGAGACGGCCGGCAAGCAGGCGATGGTTTGAGCCTGCCTTGCTGATCTGGAAGCCCTTGCGGCGGAAGCGACCGATGCGGCTCCAGTGGTCCGCCTTGAGCTCCTTCAGACGGTACAGCAGAGCTTCAAAAGTGTTGCCGAGGAAGTTGTGGCCAACGATGACATCCGGGTCATGACGCTGAATCGTGGCGAGGAGAGCATTCAGGAGCGCACGCTCGGCCTTGACACTCTGGAACGGCGACCGCTCGGTCTTGGCGCGCTGCTCGAGGCCGGGTGGGAATTTCTCGATGGGTCGCACAATTGTGCTGAGCGTCGATGGTAGACGGTTCGGGGGCGTGGCGTCCTCCAAGTTGACGCTGTCCCAGGTACGCGTAGTCGCTACCAGAATCTCAGCCTTGTTTTCGCGGTGGTTCACGATCGTGCGGAGCGCAATGCTCATCATGGTGAGTGGAGGCGTACCCTTCGGAGCCGTCTCATCATCGTCGGAGAACGGGTTGACGTTCTTCGGGTCGTCGACCGTGAACTCGATCTTGCACCAAGACGTCGCCTTGGTGGACGGTACGGCACCGGCGATATTCAGCCAGCAGGGGCCCATAATCCGGCGCTTAAGGACGAGGAGCTCAAACGCGGTCGTGTTCGTTCCGAAGATGCGGCTGAAGGTCGCGCCTGTCGTGCCCATGGGGATCTCGGGCTGGGTGAAGGGGTATGTAACTTTCATCCATTCACTCTCGCCGCGCTCGATGTCGTGGTCCTCGAAGGCGTACTTTCTCTGCACGAACTTGCACTTCCACTCGTCGATACCGTGCTTCGAACGCACGCTATCGAACTCGGTGTATACGTCCGTCTTGTCCACGTCCATATCCGATTCGGTCTGTCCCACCATGCGCTTAGCACGCGGCTTGATGAAGAGGTTCCTTTGGATGCCGTTGATAGACAAGCAAGCACTGACGTGCTTGTTGCTCTGGCGGTCAAGAACCTTGCCGACGAGGTGGACGACACCGTCCTGCTCCTGGAAGTCGAGCCAGAACATGCGCAGCGATCCGTCCGTCTCCAATACGTTCTCAGGCTTTGTCGAGCCTTGCGGGACGCGTACCGTCTCCAGGTCGTCCTTCGGAGGCAGAAGCGACTCCTGCACGGCCTGCCAGTGCTGGCGATCGGTGGGAGGCTTCCGGCTGATCACGGCGGCCGCCGGCTTCTTGACCTCGAGTTCAATTTCCCCCACCTCCTCGGCCGGCTCAGGTTTGACAATGTGCTTCGTAGCAGTCTGGACGCCACGACGGGCCGCAGATCCTGCAGTCGGCCGAGCGGCTCGAGGCTTGATAAACATTTCCTCATCCGAGTCGGGGGGCTCCTCCTTGACGATGGTCGCGTCAGGGTCCACGTCCATGCCGAAGTTGACACCAATATCGTCGTCGTCGGCGTCGGCGTCGGCGTCGGCGTCAACTTCGGGATTCACGGACATATCCTTAATACGAGGCTTCTTGCTGCTCCTGAAGGGGTCGAAGATGTCATCGTCGCTGTCGTCGCCATAGCGCTTCTGAGAGCTCGAGAAGAAGGAGTCAGAGCTAGGCACCGGCGGGTCTGAGCTGGGGAACGAGCTGGATGGCGGGCTAGACTTCCTCTTACGGCTTGGCTCAGCTGTGACAGTATTCAGCAGAGAAGCCATGAAATCGTCCTCGTTGGCCGGAGCTGGCCTATAGTTGCCCGTGTTCGCGGGGCGCGCATAATCGTTCAAGCTCGCTCGTGGCTTTGCCTTCGAGGGGAGACTGGTTCCAGTCTTCGCCGCCTTGGCACGCGCACGCGCTCTTTTCGCCTTACGGGCTGACTGTCAGTTGAGATGTAGTCAAGGAGTAGCTCACCTTTCCGCAGCTCCTCATCTTCTCCCTCAAAGTCGTCCTCATCCTCGCTGCTCTCGCGGCCTCCCCATTCGTCCTCGCCGTGGTCCACATATCCGCTTCCGTCATCGTCTTCAATGAAGTCGTCATTCTCGAGCCGGTCACCGACGATGCTCCTGTACTGCTCATCTGTCACTTCATCGTAGATCTCGGCGTCCGAGGACTGCGTGTCAGCCACTGAGATGACGAAGGCAACGGCGCAACTGTCCAGTTCAAGCACGGCCATGCCATGAGCCACTCACCTTCCATTGACTGAGACGACCTCCTTTGGATCTGGCCTCTCGCAGAGCCGCTAGTCTGTCGTTCTTGGGAGGCATGGTTGGTCGGGTGGGGCGAAAGACAACGCGCTCAGGCCAGGATGTCAGGATTCAATGTTGAGGGCAAACGCGTCGCGTCCGGTCATTTGGTCCCGTCATAAACATTGATTTCGTCGCGTGGTCCAGGCACGGATGCGCGCCAGCCATTGCATCTGCGGCAACCGGTGCCGGACCAACCATACGCAGATGTTATCGCATGCATCGATGCTACGAAGGGCGCACAACTACATGACTCGGGTGTGACACTACCTCTTTCCCAGGAGACCTTCCGGCCCGTGCTCGCGGGCGTAACAGTTCTTACACCACGGTTGGCTGTTGTGCTCACTGACTCTCGACGGGTTCACAGTCGTTCCGCAGCTTGTGCACCGCAAACAACCTCTGTGCCACTTGCTTCCGAGAGCAACAACCTGCTCCGCAGCGTACACCCTCTTCTGGCAGCCCTGACACCTGTCCTCGTAGTCAGGTCGACCTCCGATTTTGCTCGCAGGCGAGTCAGCCCTCCTCATGACACCGTCGTTCGTGAACTTGGTGCCGGCGGAGACTCCGGCAGGGATAGGCTTGGAGCTTCTGAAATCCGCTCTCACACTCGAAGGGGAGTCAGGTGCCGGACTGCCGAACCGTCCTGTAGTTGGTGTGCCAGGACTGGTCCCAAAAGTAGGTGCCCGGGGCGTGCCGGGGCTCCGCGCGAGCGGACTGCCTGTTCGGCCAGGACTGGCGGCGAGTGTGGAAGCGCCCGCGGCAGTCAGAGGGATTGAGATAGTGCTGCGAGCCGAGCTCGTAGAGGCATTAAGAGCTGATGAAGGCGGAGGGGATTCGACGTCAAGTTCAGGTGGGGCCACGTAGTAGTCTTTGACTGGTGGAAATCTACGGCGAGGAGAGGAGACAACCGGCTCAGGCTCCTGAACGGGCCTTGGTGCGCGGGGTGGGGTGGAAGGAAGGTGGTTGGCGTTGCGGAGGTCCCTTGTACCGAACAGCTGCGTGTGACACCGGGTGCAGTAGGGCTAAACGTAAGCGGACGGAGAAAGAAATCACCCACCTTTTCGTCATGGCTAACGAGGTTGCCTGGGTCGAGACGCTTGCCGCACTGCTCGCACTTCAGGCAAAGCTTGTGGTAGATCTACGGGATTGACGAAACGTCCAAGCGTCGAGGGTAGACGTCATTGAGGTCGCAGAATGCCGATAACGCAACACGCGTGAGTGGAAGCCGACCAGGAGAATGAAATTGAGGAGAGAATTGCGTACGATGAGCATGTAGAGCGAGAGGAAGCCGAAGAGGTGAGCATTGAGACTGAGCTTAGGACAGGGGGCGACTCACCTTTCTGGCAGGACCCATAACCTGCTCAGCGTGGTACACGGCGCCGTTGCACCTGGCGCATTTAGGTGTCCCTCCTAGCATGATGACTCGCGGTAGACAAGCACAAGAGGAAGAGATGGACTCGATGGACAATGGAGAGATGGAGCGATAGAGTGAGGAGGCGACAGCAGCTCGCACTCGTCGTCGTAAGTGTGTTTTGTGGTTTTAAGGGTAGCCGACCAAAGTCAAAACACGCGTCATATCAGAACCGTCA
Organism: Trichosporon coremiiforme; assembly: GCA_039545355.1. NCBI lineage: Eukaryota > Fungi > Basidiomycota > Tremellomycetes > Trichosporonales > Trichosporonaceae > Trichosporon > Trichosporon coremiiforme. The sequence goes on from BCJJ01000027.1 coordinate 403,247, forward strand.
TTCTGGCTCTGGACCCGCAGGTCCCAGACTCTCATCTCACGTCTCACGCACCGCACATGCTTGGCATCACTCCCAAGCTGGCGTCAGTGCCTTCTCATGCATTTTCTGCGTCTGGGCCGAGCCTTTTGCATGCGCAACAACGTTTGGAGACTACCATTCCGCAGTAGCAGATTGCTCACGTGAGCGGCGGGTAGGTCAGTACTCAGGTGACACTGCAAACGACATCTTCCTGGATCAGACAATCTGCATCCTGATAATACGCGAGATACAAAAGAAAACGCGCTTAGTAAGCAGCGGCCTTGCGGGCGGCAATGGCGAGGTGGTTGGAGAACTCGTCGTAAGGAGTCTGGCCAACGGGGATGACGTTCCAGAGGTCGGGGGACTGGAACTGGTAGGTCTTGGAGAGGGCAGCAACAGTAGCCTTGAGGAAGTTGCCCTGGGTGGCGGTGTTACCCTTGGACTGGGTGTAGCAGTCCTGGATACCAGCGAGCTGGAGCATGCGCTTGGAAGCGGGGGCAGCGACAATGCCGGTACCGCGGGGAGCGGGGATGAGACGGCACATGACGGAGCCAGACTTGCCGGAGACCTTCATGGGGACGGTGTGGGGCTCAGCAATGTGCGAACCCCAGTAGCCGCGACGGACGGGAACGACCGAAAGCTTGGCGAGGATGATGGCACCGCGGATGGCACCGGCGACCTCCTTGGCGCACTTGACACCAAGACCGACGTGGCCGTCGAAGTCACCGACAGCGACGAAGGCCTTGAAGCGGGTGCGCTGACCGGCCGAGGTCTGCTTCTGAACGGGCATGATCTTCATGACCTCGTCCTTAAGGGTGGGGAGGAAGAGGTCGATGATCTGGTACTCCTTGATGGGGAGGGAGAAGAGGTAGATCTCCTCCATGGACTTGATCTTGCCGTCCTTCACGAGACGACCGAGCTTGGTAACGGGGACCCTGCATGTCAGCTGCATGTTCTCGAGGTTTCTCTCCAGCTGGCGCAACGGTATCGAACAAGACAGTTCGTCCTTCATCGGTCAGTTCCATCGACGAGGTTGGGAGTTGCAGCAGCGGAAGCGCCTTCCAAAAATTCCAACTTCGATCCTGGAAATCGATGCCGAGCTGCCGTGTCCCCGTCTCATCCTATTCCCATCCTTCGTCCTCTGCAGCTTTCGCAACACGCTTGCTGTTCGCGTCCGTCCTCCCATTGTTTCCCGGCGTTTTCCAGGTCGAGATTCAGAGTACCGTTGTCGTTCGCGTTGCGCCAGCCGAACTTTAGCCAGACTTACCACTCCTTGTCCTCGTCACGCTTGGGGCCGCGGCGTCCACGACGACCACGGGGTCCACCACGACCACGACCGAAACCACCGCGAGACTCAGCCATTTTTGTTGATAGAGTTGAGTTTTTGGGTTGAAGGATGAAAGAGAAGCCCGATGCACGAACAACCACCAACGATTTCCAGCCAGTGCCAGCCTGCAGCCTCGCACCCAGACTCACGACTGGCCAACTTCACTAGCTCGAAACTGAGAGTGGCACTGGGTGGCCACGTGGTTTCGGCGATAGCATTGAGCCGACAGTTTCGCGACATCGTTGGTGCGGCTAATTTAAAACTGGGGAGGCTGATGCTATTGGAATCTATTAGTCGCGCATTACAAAAGATGGCTTATGGCAAAGTCTAATCGCTCGATGCATTCCAGTAGTGCGCCATCCGCCAGGAACAGACGTACTTCTTGCGTACTCGAAAGGCCGGAGATCTATGCCCAATGAGATGTCTCCCTCAGGATGTCAACAACGGTCTGCAGTCCATCGAGGTCGACCTGGTCGAAAGTCGCCAGCACCGTCGAGTCGAGGTCGAGGACGCCGACAATCTTGTCGTCGCCGTCTCGCGTCCTCAGCCTAAGTGGCAGCACGACTTCGGCTTTCGTCTCTCCGTCACATGCTGAGTCGCAGTCAGCGGCCGTTCACATATGCCCTCCTGTCAGCTGCCCGTTTGACTGACCGATGTGACCTGGGTATTCGTCCACGTTGGTTACAACGACTCCCTTGTTCCCGACGAACGCGTCGGCACAGACCCCGCGACCGGCCTTGGCCTTGATGACAGCGCATGCTGGCCTACCCTGGTACGGCCCAACGATGAGGTCACCCTCTCCGTTCTGCTGAACGTAAAAACCGACCCAGTTCACAACGGGCGAGGTACCATTCAGTCCGTATAGCGGCGTGCCCGCGTATGAGTGATACAGGAGAGCGCCGGCCTGCGCGAGGTTAGACACCCAAAACGTCGAATCACTCAGCAGGGCGCGAAGCTGCTCGTGGACATGCTCGTAGAACTGCTCCTTCCTACACTGTTTAGCTCAAGTTTCAAAGTCAAAGCGGCTTCGGGATCGTAGCTGTGCGCACTTACGTCGTGATGTCCTCCGGGACAAGAGAGGAGTCTGCGTGAGGCATGGTTGCAAGCCGATGAGAAGGCGATGCCTGATGCATGCGATCGAGTCGTCATATCGTCATTTCGAACGCGAGCCACACCAGATAGGGACTTTCAGGCACGGCGCTTAAGGTTAGCGATGGGGGGAGGCGGAGATCATAAGATGCCCATATTACCGTGTCGGCAGGCTCTAACGAGTTTTGGGCGCTCGAGCTCAACGACGGTCTCGTTCTCAGCTGCCGTTGCCTCTCGCCTTTGTCACCACCAACGGCCCCTCTCCACTACCCCCTTTACACCAAAACCTCCGCGCTGGCGTTCTTCTGAGAAGAATAGCTGGAGGCATCACCTGGATCATCGGTCACTCCGCTCCCACCTCCGTCTCCCCTAAAATCTGCTTCCTGCGTCACCCGCGCGCCTGCGTTGCCCCTTCCTCGTCTTCCGCTGCTCCTAGCATCGATGCCGACGCCTCGTCGCGGCTCCGGCCCGGCCTTCAAACCCTCACCGAGTCGTCCTCGCGATAGCTCTTCCTCAACACATCCCCACCACCACCAGACGGCGGATGAGCTTGCTCTTCAAGAGGCCGAGGAGATTCTCGAGTCGGATGACGAAGATCCCAACAGTCCCCGGGCTCTGAGGTACTCCGAGCTCACCCGTAAGCGTGAACACACTGCGGAGTCCGAGTCGACCCCAGTACCCAGTGAGGGCGACGAAGCTTCCGGATCGGAAGACGATGACGGTTCGGAGGCCGAGTTGGATGTAGACGACGCGGAGGACTCTACATCGGACGACAGTTCTGCCTCGTCTTCCGGTTCCGACAGCGATTCGGCTTCGGATTCCGAGGACTCTAGTGATACGTCTGACAGCGACGATGATGATGAGGGCGAGCTCGAGCGTTGCCTCGCGGCTGCTCGCAAGGCTGCTGCAGCCAAGGAAGCAAAGGCGAACAGCAAGGTCCCGAATCCGTCCGCAGAAGATGATGGCGAGCTCCGCTTCGAAGAGGAAGTCAACGAAGCGTGAGTTTTCTAATACTACTATCAAGCTGACCGACAGTCCGATTCCCGATCTCGACATCCCCACCCTGCCCGCGCCGATCCTCACTCTCAACACAGACGGAACAGCCTCGACATCCCGGCCGAGCAGCACCTCTCGCAAGGGCAAGTCTCTTGAGCTCGACTCTCGAGAGTACGAGCGCCCGTTGAGCAAACGCGAGAAAGCAGCTGTGAGTATTAGACAGCATGGACGCACTTTGTGCGCCCCAGAAGATAGTCTTGCTGACAGCGACTGCAGCAGCCCAAGAAGGCCTCCGTCTCCGAACAATGGGCAACGATTCCTGCGCCTCGTGCGGATGATTTGCCCAAGATGAAGCGCGATTACCAGGCGCTTTCCCTCGCGAACTCGCTTGACCCGAAGAGATTTATGAAGGGTCAAGGTAAGCTGGGCAGGGTGCCTGAACGATTCAACGTGAGTGTCCGCGACCCCGTGCCCGTTAGAGGCGTGGCACGATGCGGTGAACCGTCTGCCTCAGATACTGACGAGCGCCTCGCAGATCGGGACCATGATCGAGGCCCCTCGTCACTTGCAAGATACGACTGTCCGCAAGGAGCGCACCTATCGGGCTGGCCAGATCGTCTCCAGCGTGGTCAACGACATGGAGGTCGAGACGTATGCCAAGCGCAAGTACGAGGAGTTGCAGAGCAAGCGCATGTACAACGGGCGCGGCAAGGGATGGCAGAAGCGCACCAAGTGGTAGGCTCTGGGCGCGCGGCGACAATCAATCAGCATTCTACAATCATAGACGACATACACACATCACCAGGCGGTAAGTTGGACTGCAGGAGGCGAGCACGTGGGTTGCTGACACTGGACAGTTTCATTTTCTTTCATAGACATCATTGTGCGTGGGGACCTATCCACGCTTGGAGGCCTATCAACCAGCAAGTGTGAGCGCGATGCTGACGACTTCACAGGTGTTGCATTGCATGGGTTCTTTTGTTTTTGTTTGCGGGCCAAGAATTTTGATTGACAGGCAGGCTCGTCAGGGGCAGATGTTGTTGCCACCCGCCGCCACTCAATCGTCATAGCCACCACCGTAGTAGTGTTGTCATAGGGAGCAGGGGCGGCAAAGCTAGGCGAGGCGCAGGGGCACTTGGCCCCCCCGGCCCAGCCAAGTAGCCGCAGGCAGTCAGCACATGAGCAGCAGCCTGACGCCTGAGGGGCAGGCAGTCAGGTGACTAGCACAGGCAGAATTGGCAACAGTCTGCAGAACGCCACACGCAGTAATACCGCAAACGCCGTGCCCTCAGGCAGATGTCACTGTGGAGGGATTTTCGAGTAGGAAGATTTGCAATAGCGGTTCAGGGGCATACGTGTCGTGCACCGCCCCAAGTCGCAACGGTCCCAACGAGACGAAGGAAGCACCCACCCTCAGCTCCTGGCTGACCAACACGCCATCGGAACGGGCCCACAACAATCGTCGAGCCCGCTCCAAACAACGACGACGAGACCGCTTGATTGCGGCCTCAACCACCTCCCCTCGTCGTGCAAGCATGGCCACTGGAAGGATGGTCACCTCGTCGCGTCGCGCGGGGCGGATCACCAACAAAAGTCGACTTCTTGTTTACCGGGGAAGCGACAAGGTTGACCTGAGCGCGGCGGAGACCATTGTGTGGAACAATGACTCAGCTTCGGAATCGGCCAACAAACACAACTCCCTCGGTGCAAAAGGCGTCGAGTCCGGCGAGCTCTTGGTAAGTCTGCGTCTCCTCTTCATTTTTCTCTATGCATGCGACTGTCGTTGTGACTGCCGTTCGCCATCAAAACGACGTTGAAGAACGGCGGCGGACCGTGGGAACCGAAACCTTCGTGGTGAAAAACTGCGCTGCGGTGGTGGGGCGAAGAAACCCCCCTTTAGACCTCCACGCTCATGTCGACAACCTCCACTACAAGATTCATGCACGCGACTCCCGGTCGCCATCACCGCTTGGTGTTCCGATCGTCGACCTTGCTTCGCCGCAAACATGCATGCGGGTCCCTAGTCGCCACCAGCGTTGCTCCTCTGTGCATCGCATGCACCCACCACCATCCTCGCGGTCCCGCACCAAGCTGCCTTCTTCCTCGCTCCCCTTCCAGTCGCATGCCGTTTCAGGGAATTTCTAATGTGTGGCGAATCGACATTTACTGACACTTTCCACAGGAACATCACCTCCAAGCAGCGCTGTCGTCGGCCTCACTGCTCCACTCGCGTGATGCGACGAAGCCATCCAGCCCCACCAGCCGCGGTGACACGGCCAAGCCTGACTCGGCCCCCACCAATGCTACGGCTAATGCTGCACTCAACTACCACATTCCCACTCCAGACGCGACAGGCCTGGTCGACAAGACTGACTACGCCAAGCTGTACCATGTGCACAAATTTGTCGAGCCTGTCAACTACATTCGTTTCAGTGACACTGTGGAGGAGGCCTCAGAGGGCCAGGGTGGCCTGGGCTACTGCATGGACGATGAGGACATGGAGTGGCTCCAGCAGTTCAACTCCAAGGCCGAGGGTGGCAGTGGCGAGACCGGTTCTCCGGCCAGTCCTTTGAACGGTCGCACTGACCGACGAAAGGGCAAGGATAAGGAGAAGGCCGAGCCCACTGCCGTCCAGATCTCTGAGGACAACTTCGAGTATATCATGGGCGTGCTGGAGAAGAACTGCGAGGACACTTGTCCGATGCTCTCCACCAACCTCGCTTTGATCCCGACATTCCCCCAAGTCGAATCTCTCTTTTCGTCCCCTCTTCCTTCCTCATTCTACCCCTCCAATGAGGTTCCGAAGGGCTTGCCGGCCCCTCAGGCGCTCGCGCGCATGGCCCGCTCTGTGTACCCACACTGGAAGGTCAGGCGAGAGAAGCGCCAGGGGAAGCCGATCATGCCCCTACTGAACTTCGACGAAACGAACGACAATGACCCTTACGTCTGTTTCCGCCGCCGTGACGTTCGCGCCGCTCGCAAGACTCGACGAACGGACAACTACTCGGTCGAACAGATGCAGAAGCTTCAGTACGAGCTTCGCCGTGCTCACGACCTCGCCAAGCTCGTGCTCAACCGAGAGAAGGAGAAGAAGTCTCTGTACACGACGGAACGCGAGGTTTGGGAGGCGAAGTGGAAGCTGTTCGAGACGAAGCGACGATGGCCGTCACTAGGTGTCACGCGGGAAGAGGAGGAGATTATAACCGGTCGACAAAACGGCACTGCCGCCGCGGCCGCCGCGGTTGCTGCCATCTCGAACGCTATGGGCATGGCCACCGTCTCCAACAACGCCAATCGACACCGCAGCCGCGTCATCGAGAAAGAGAAGGAGGAGCGCGAGAGGCGGGATCGAGTAGCGGAGGCTACCCGCACGAGCGAGCGAGTCTCCTCGGCTGGCAAGTCGATGGCTCCGGAGGCGATCCGGGAACGGTTGCAGGCCATTCACTCCAAACTCGACGAGGAGATGGCTCGCAAGAAGGTCGTGGACGCCCACTGGGACGACTACACCGATGCCTCCTACCAGCCTCTACCTTCCTCGCATGCGTCTCACGCGTACCGTCAGATTGGTATCCTCGACCCATGCCACAAGAGCGAGGACACCACCGACGACGAGGAGGACCAACACCGTCTCGTGCACCCCATGGCCTTCCGACTTCGACGGGGTCGTGCCGGCCGAGTTCTTCTCGACCGTCGTCTCCCTTCTCGTGCCGTTCGACGTGGTCCGTTCCCCTCTTCCCCCGACCAGCTCAAAGACTGGTGCTTCCCGGATCTTGTTGATGGAAGAGTGTCGCGCCGACGACCCCGTGCCATCGACGAGTCGGACAATGACAGCTCTGACGAGCTCGGTGACATCAGGAGCGCTAAGCGCCAGCGCCTGAACGAGCTGTTCCGCTACGACGTATCCCGTGGCGGTGCCGTCGGTCTGGGTATGGGTCTCTCTGGCGATGATAACACTGTCGTCGTTGATGACTACGAGGGCAAGTACATCCAGCACCGCATTGGCCTGCTGCACGACTCGGACATCGCCAAGCTCCGCCCCGATACCGCCCCCATTACGCAAGCTCTCATGGATCTTGAAGCTCCCGTTGATCTGCCGCCCCCGCCCAAGTTCATTAAGCCGGCTCCCACGAACCCTCAGCTTGCCGCGTACCAGCAACAGATGCTGCAGCAACAGCAGATGGAGCAGCTGCAGCGCTTCCAGATGCTCGCTCAGCAGCAGCAGGCGATGGAGCAGGCGCGGTTGCAGCAGCAACAGCAACAGCAACAACAGGCGCAGCCGCAGCAACAGCAGCAGCAGCCGGCGCAGCAGCAGACCCAGCAGACCGCGCAGCAGCAGCAGGCTTTCGCGCAGGCGCAGGCACAGGCCCAAGCCCAAGCCCAAGCACAGGCACAGGCACAAGCACAGGCTCAGGCTCAGGCTCAAGTGCAAGCCCAGGGTCAGACGCCCGCTCAGCCCCAGCAGGTGCAGGCGCAGGTCCAGCAGCAGGGCACACCAAACGGCGTCGCGACTCCGAACGGCACTCCCCAGCTGCAGGCCAACGGTCTTCAGAACGGCCGCGCTGCCGCTGTCAAGCGCGCGCCTGTCACCGCGACTCCTTCGCCATCCATGCAGACCGCCCAATCTAACGGCACCCCTCAGCCCGGTACCCCCGGCGGCCAGCAGTTACTCGGAGCCGCCGGGCAACAGACCCCGCAGGTCGTCAACGGCAATGTCATGCTGCCGAACGGCAAGCCTTTCGTCCCCGGACCTGGCGGGATTCCTGGCGTGCCCACCCCCGTCGGTGCCATCGATCCCCAGATCCAGGCTCAACGGATGGCTGCTGCCCGAGCCCAAATATTGGCTCAGCAAGTGCAAGCTGGGCAGCAGGGTGGCGAGATCAGCTTCGAGGCCCAGACCGCCGAGCAGCGTCGCGAGCTTGCCGCTCTGGCGCACCAGAACGGCTACGGTAACAACGTTCAAGGCTTTATCGACGCTCGCAATCGCGCCCGGCTGATCAGCATGGCCAAGCTTGCGGCCGCGCAGCAGGCCCAGGCTGCTGTTGCCGCCGGCCAGGTACAGGTGCACCTCGCTCAGCCCGTCGCGAACGGCCAGCAGCCCTTCCAGACTGCTGGAATGCAGCTGAAGTTACCGCCTCACGCCGCCGCCCGACTGGCTGGCACCACCCCTACTCCTCCCGCACAGCAGCAGCAGCGTGCATAGAGCTCCTCTGTTTATTAAACGTATCTTGCCACAGCATTCAACAGTATTCAACTCCCGACTCAAAATCAACAACTTCATTCATCGCACTATCCACATGATTCCAGAGGTTCCAGTCAGACTTCTCTCAACTCAACAAACACCACAACAAAGCCCGTTCATATTCCACGCATCATATACCTCGTTCCAATTCAACTCAAATGATATAGTCTCCGAATACTGGAGAATGCTTCCTACGCCCTGCACCACAGGCTGATGGACTGTCGGCGAAACCGCCTGTGTATAGTAGACGAAGGGTGAGGTAGCAGTATGTACAACAAAGATGCAAATGCCTGAAATGTTAAACTGCTTTAAGACATCGTACGGCCGTCGCGATTGCAGATGATGCACGGATCGCTAGTCCGAGCTGCTTATCATAGTGGAAGGTTCGCCGTCAACTGACCATGAAGATCTGGCGAGGCGTGAGGCGTCTGGTGTCGTCCGGCGGATAGTGCCAGCGTGACCACGGTGTAATGTGTGCGTGCTTGTCGTCGCAGAAGTGCCGCAAAGACCCTATACCGTTGCAGCGAGACCGCGGGGCGCCCTATACGCGCCTCATCACACGTTCACCACAGAGACCCGTCCATGCCCGTCCCCAACGGATCCTCGTGTCTCACGTTGCTGCTTCTGGGTCACCATCACGCCAGTCAACCCCGGCCGGTTATGTTCCGGTCCTCTCACTGTTCGAGCGGTCGCGAGCCGCTTCGAGCTAAATACCTCAGCACCCCTGCTTCCTCTTCTTTCTTCCCACACATCTGGCTCTCCATCCCGAGCCTCTTTGTAGTACTTCTTTGCCGTTTACACATTCGCGAACACAGGTATAGTCATCATGTGCTCCGGCGACCGCTACGGAACCAACTACGGCAGTGAGTCACCCCTTCGTCAGCTGCTAAAGAACAAAGAGAGCTGCAGTGGAATCTGGAGCGAAGACCTTGGCTACTACTATTGTCGGTACTGTCTCCTCCGGGTCTCGCAAGGGACAGTTGAGTGACCTGTGGCTTGTCCGACAGGACACTCGTGCCCAAACCATCGTACCCTCCAATCAGCAAGTGACCGGCTTTGTTCTGAATCGAAGAACACCAGTCGCCAGTGGTCCGCTACGTGCCTGACCAACTCGAGCCCTGTAGTCTTCATGTCTTGCCACGAAATGAGATGAACATGACGAATTCATTGCGCGGGACTAGCTCCCCCAATCCATCCGCTGCTGTCAGGGTTTGTCAAGCCTCCTGAACCGATGGTTCTTCCTGCGCTGCCTCCTGACAGGTCGATCCCAGCAATGTCCGACAGCAACACCTACGCCAGACTGCTGTCGGAATGGAATATACCGGGGACTCTCAGGGACCGCCTTCCTGACGAGAGAGTGTTGATGTCCGGTCGCCAGAAGGAAGCCGCATTGCAGCTCTCACCGTCGCGGCGTGTTCCTGTGGCCGAGTCATCCTTCAGGGGGCCCGACAGAGACCCATCATCCTCCGAGCTGCCGTCTCCGTAGCCTTGGTATGTTACGTTCTCTCGCGATTTCCTCAGAGTTTTGTCGATTGCAGCACGACCCGTGCTGGTCGGGTCCCCTGTATTGCTCGATTCGACCAAGTAATGGGGTTCCGATTGTGTGAGTTGAGAGCGCGTCCTCGATCATTTGAACACGTACAGTGGTTGGGGTGCACAGTCGCAACTCGGAATCTTTACTGACTCAAACCCAGCCGCCGCCGGCAGGCGAACGTCAGGCCGACGAGAGAGCGTTGGGGCACCGCCGGGTGCTGCGCCGCGTGCAGCTGGCGTGATCACACGTGTGACCCGCGTAGCGGCGGAAGAGCGTGCGTGCGTGAGACACCTCACGCGACAGGCCTTGCGATTTCTCAGTTGCACAGCTCCGTTGGCTGCGCTGTTCTCCGATGAGTTGAGGGGAAGACGTAGGTACGGACTGCACAGACCGGGCGCACAGACTCGTTCTACGCAGAGGACAACATAACCTCGTGTCGCGCTGTACTGGCGCCTGGCGCGCCGGCTCGATCCGAGGGTGAGACCGGGCTCACGGCGCCCTCCTCTCCTCCCTTAACCCCCCTGCAGGTCAAGAGCAGGGCGCCGCACGCGTCCTGGCGCAACATTGTGCGATGTTCACAGTCTGTGTGCTTCCCTGGCGAAGTTACACACGTACGTAGCGTACGTCTGAGATGCAAGGCCGTGTGCGATATCTTTCTCGACTCGCGAAGCACCTTTACCAGATTTCAGTCGCACACCTCCGCACCGTACATTCGTTCTTGGGCCGAAGCGTCGACCGCCTCAGGCAAGACAGCATGACGATAGATATATAACAACATGCCTGCACTGGTTAACACTGACATCCCCCTCACTGGACCCCCAAGTCGAAACGTTCCTAAACGCCAATGGCCCCAGCGTTCACGATCGGCGATCTCGTTTTGAAGTCACCTAAGCGTTCCAGTATCAAACCGACGTTTAAGCCCAAGCTCCAGCCTGGAGTCTCCTCGCCCAAGCTGCCTGCCAAAAGCAGACCAACCAAGAGCAAAGCAATGGCGAAAGTGTCGTGCAAGGGCGACTGGTCGGGGTACAACAAAGGCCGTGAGTGTCCAGTTCAGGTAGTGACTGACCAGTGCAGGCGCCTGCGTCCTGATCTGGGATTACTCAGTCAAGGCGTACCTTTGCTGCCACTGCCAGCGCACCACATGCAACTATGAACAGTGAGCTCGAGCGCCTGAGCCGTTGCCGTCGGTCTCCTGGCGATCCGCCCCAACCCTGCAGCCACATCTCGCAACCCCTCTCCACTCCTTTCGTGTATCAACATACTAGTGTATCATGCAGCCGTGACTTTGTACGTCGCATGGGACAATGTCGCCCTCGCCCTTTCCCCATTGTCGCATTGCCTTCTGCCGTTGTCTCCCGTTGTCGCGATAGCGGTGCGAGGTCAAAAGGCTGGCATTGACGCCGGCCACCTGTTGTCCACCACCATCCTCTCCGCCTCGCACACCGCAGTCCATCAACGGCCGTCCTTGGCCGCTCCTTTTGGTCTCGATCCCGCCAATGTTACCCTTTCCCCACGGCCGCGACCCACCCTGTTTTGCTCATTCAGTGCGAGCTGAGAAAGCTGGCCAACCCGGACTGGCCTGTTGCTTGCCCCCTGTCCACCAGTGCACCGCACTCGCCTCTGGTGTCCATCAAATCCTGTTGGCAGCACTCGAAACGGACAGCCAACATAGACGCCATTGAAGCTTTCGATGCACACAGGAAGCTGTCCATCATTGCACTCCCGTCCACCTCGCGCTGTTTGAACACAGGCGCATACTGCCACCAGCGGCCGCACCCGATGCACACAGGACATCGTCCGCCATCACATATACAGTGGTGGTTTTTAGTTTCCGGACACCCCCCCTCCGTGCGCGACTCGTCGTGACACATCAACCACGGTTGCTATTGTTGCATGCAGCATATCGGAAGAAAGCTGAGACACAGGGCTATTGGCATGTATAACTTTCGAATGCATAGCTACTTGAATGTGTTGTCTCCAGCGTGTTCTATGACAAGTGGAATTCTGTCAAACATCGTCAGGATGCAGTTATTGATCTCCTTCTGTGGTATCTCTCTCCAGAGCATCTGAGCGCGCTTGATCATCCTTGGGATGCTATCCTTTTGAGGTCTGGTGCCGTAGACCC
>BCJJ01000027.1:416844-589647 GCA_039545355.1 Trichosporon coremiiforme
AGTAGGGGATCATAGGGGTGGGGATGTAGACGAGTTCAGAGCGTCCATTCCACCAGATAGCTGCCCAGAACATCGCACCCTGTGATCCAGGAGGCCTTGCAATGCGTCTAAAGCGCTTTGGGCAGCGCTGGCCTTGTTTGCCAGTCCACCAGCCGCTCATGGAGCCGTCCAATGTAATGAAGGTCTCATCTGAGTAGATGACACTCTTCCAGTCGAGTTTCTGRTGGTCCAGGGCGTATTTGAGGCGAGCAGCCTTCTGCTTGTCGGTCARATAGGGCACTCTGGGTTGCCTGTAGCGCTTGAGCTTCTTCTTCTTCATTGCYAAGCGCACAGAGGAGCGAGAGGGTGAGACAGAGCTGTTGGCCTTCTCCTGGAGGAGTGTGGCAATCTTTCTAGGTGATGCCTCGGGGTCTCTCTTCGCCAGGGTGACCACTTTCTGCATGAAACTCGGCGTAGAGACTGTTCTGGGTCTGCCTGATCGAGGTAGATCGCGTGTGGAGCCAGTCCTTTCGTATTTGGCTACAAGATCGCTGATTGAACTTCTAGGTACTTTGAAGTGGCGATGTGCAGCCCTGATGCCATGAAGTTGGGCATAGTTGACGATTGCACCGCGTTTTGAGGGCGATTTGGGCATCCGCATCATGCTAGGTCAATGGAGAAGACGCGACTGATCTTGCATGCAAAGTTTAAGAGGCACCGGTGCAGTACGGCAAAAGTTATGTGGCATCGCGCGACAAGGTCATGTGAGTGTCCGGTTACTTATAAACACCACTGTATTTAAGACCCCACGACTTGGAGTCAGTTTGTTACTGCACTGACCTCGTCAACAACCTCAAACCCCCTCCTCCAACTTTCCAAGAGTCGCTGCTGAGCGATCCTTGTTTTATCTTGATACAGGTGAGTCAAATGGTTTGAGTGATGGCTCGCCTGGAACGACACACGCAAAGGTTTCGACCAGGCAGGCAGTCACCGCGGTGGCGCCGTGGGCACTGGCTGCGACCTGCACAGTCCGATTGCAGAGCTGGGCCTGCATAGCTGGTGCTGCTGAGTGAGCGCGCGCCGTGGCTGGAGGTCCAGGGCATGTCTCGAAATTGGGTGCAGCGGCTCTCCCATCGTCCGTGGTGAACGGACTTGCAGGGGCGGCCGAGACCGCTATGACTGGCAGCCACGCAGCACGTCTGGAGAAAGCGTAGCGGCGTGGCAAGCTTCAGCCATGACAGACAAGCCCGTTCAAGCCCGTCAAGCCCGTGGCTGAAGTTTCGTCCTGAATCGTTGGCTTGCTCGTGTGTCGGATTGCAAGCTGGCACACGGCAAACACCTGCACACTCCTGAACTTGTCGGCGAGGCTGCATTGTCCACAGCTGTGGACACGCAGAGTGAAACAGCGAAACCCTAAACACGCACGCACTACGCTCCCGACCAAGACTGTCGCGATCCCCCCCAATCTCTGCGTCACTTTTGCTCCTCGACTTTTTTTCGACCTTAGCTGCCTCCAGAGCTGTCATAGTCCGCTATGCAGCACCGGGGACAGCAGGGCTCCAGCCTCATGCTATAAAGCTTTCGAGGGCTTTCTTGACGAGCTGACACCCACCGACAGAGCAACCAAAAACCCATCTTCGCCATGGACTCTGACGACAAGTGCCCTGGAACCTGGTGGGGTGACAACGCTGGCTGTGAGTGACGGTTTGATGATGTGAGCTCGGCTGACAGTCAGACGACCACAGGTGTACGTATCCCGCAACAACCAGCAGAGATGACAAGCTAACCAGATCAGGGGAGTGGCAGCCTCTCTACGCAGCCTACTACTGCTCCTACTGCGGCGCGCAGTCCTAGGTGCCCCGTCGCCAGCGGTCGTCAGCGGTCGTCAGCGGTTCAGTGGTCCACTTCAACAGCCATCCGACCAGAACAGCTTCCGAACATCACTACCCAGCATCACTCATCCACTCCCCTCTCATTTAACCCATCTCCAAGCATTGTACCCTACTGTACGCCTCAAGAACAGCAGAACCACATTAATAGTCGTCTCCCATACATAGAATAGAAAGCGTCGGATGCACTGGGACCGTGTCCATCAACGCTTGGCTGCGAGTGAGTCCGATCAGCATAGCACCGGCCGACCCAGCGGTTTGGCTCTCGGAAGTGAGGGTGCCTGATCCTAATGGACAGATAACGAGAGTGTAAAGGCGACGATAAGTTCTCAGACAGCCTGGTCAAGCTGGGTGCCGTCGAGGACGGGCCGGCCAGTGATCCAGAGGAGCGACAGAAGCAATAGGTGCATCCAGGAGTAAAATCGTTCCGCACACATCAACCCGGTTCGGGCCAACAGACAAGTGCTGCATCGGGCGTGAGCTTGGGGATGTCTACAGTGAGTACAGCGCCAGTTTCATCAGTGTGCCCAACTTTCTGCGACGGAATCGCTCGGCGTTGGCCAAGGTGGTCATGAATTTCAACCTATTGGTTATCTGGCGTAGACCTTCCGGACCGGACTGGGCGACATGAGTTTGAGATGGCTGTCATGACGGTTGACCAAACGCGACACGTCCGTGCTGGGTGACCCTGGAAATTCAACAAGAGGGGCCTTCAAACGCGTATGCACATGACGGACATGACAGACGTGACATGACCCGGAGGAATTTCGGAGCAACGAAGAGTATCTCAACGGAGAGCGCCATGGGAAGACACTCGGGGCCGGGAATCGACAAGCGAGGTGTCGGTTGTCGGCATCTCGGTCTTTGCATGAGAAAGTGGGAGACGAGTCGATCGTCATGCAGCTCCAGGATGAGTTGGCTGGCAGATTTGGTCAGGGGCAAAAGGGGACGGACAGCAGACAGGGCGGCCTGGTCACCACCGTAGGCAGCAAATTGCCACGCGAGAACGGGAGCAAAACGCGCGTCTCGAGCCTGCCTTCATTGAGATTGAGGCCGCATGACCCGCGTTTCACGCCATAATCTCCCATCCGCCGCCCATCTCGACTGACTGCATCGTCCTCATCAAGGCGCATCGACGCGCAATCTTTCCAGACCACGCGCACCGCCGCACTTCGCACCCGATTGAACATCGAGAGACCCCCCATCGCCACTTTTGGCCGTGTTATGGACGCGAAGTGAGTCGACATGATTCCGTCATGTACCAGGGACTAAACATTGTCCCGCGCGAGCGCGCGTCGACATGAGCTTGACATCAACTTTATCCATGGCGATTGTTTTCTTTGCTGACAACAAACAGCAACGCTCCAGTCACCCCCAACATCACCCTCTCAGACGCCCGTGGCCACGCTCAAGCTCCCCCAGGATTCGTCGCACCGACGTCGACGTACGCTTAAGCTCCACAGCTCTCACCCCAGCCCCAGCGCCCGCAACCTTCTTCCCAACGCGACCTCTCCTTGTCTCCTGCTCACCCGAGCGGACAGCTGGCAACACCCTCCGCATCTGCCCCTACACAGACAGCACAGGTCGCCACCCCGACCAGATTACTGCCCGCGCTGTCTCCCGAAGCAGCACGCCCGGGCCAGTCTCAACCCCAGGCCGCCCAAGGTCAGATGCCAACGTTCGCCCAGCAGATGCCCATGATGCATCCAGGAGGACAACCCCGCCCCGGCCAGCAAGGCTATGTCGGATCGCCGCATGGCGCTCCCGGCGGTAACCAGAACAACGTGTTCCAGGCCGTCATGGGCGCCGGACCAGGACAGGTGCCGCAGGACGACGTCGGCGGCGCCGGTAACGTCAAGGTCTATGCCAGCGCGTACTCGCAGATCCCTGTGTTCGAAGCGATGATCCGCAACATCTCAGTCATGCGCCGGATGGCTGACTCGTGGGTTAATGCTACGCAGATCCTCAAGGTGGCTGGCATATCGAAGTCTGTCCGGACAAAGATCTTGGAGAAGCAGGTCCAGACGCAGGTGCACGAGAAGGTCCAAGGCGGATGTGAGTATCGACAGCTCGGATACGCAAGCCATAGCTGACGTTTCAGACGGAAAGTACCAGGGAACTTGGATCCCTCTGGATCGTGGCCGTGCTCTGGCCGAGCAGTACGGTGTCCTGCAGTTCCTCGCCCCGATTTTTGATTTTGTTCCCCCGCCGACGGGACCGCCGGCCCTTCCAATGCGTGGTGGTAGTGCCACCCCTAACGCGAAGACCTCCGGTGGAGGTGGTGCTGCGCGCATGCCAGGATCAGCAGGCAGCGCCGGACAGTTAATGTCGCCCTACGCTCGACAGAACGCCGCCGGACCGCCTCCGCCACCTCCGCAATTCATGCAGCAACAACAGCCCATGCCCGGTCAGCAAGAGATGATGATGGGCCAGCCGCAGATGCTGTACCAGCAGCAGGGCCAGCCCATGCAGGGCATGTACTCCCAGCCGATGGGACACCCGCAACCGCCCCAGCACATGGTCTACGAGCAGGGGCGCGACCCGAGCATGGACATGTCGGGCGGTATGCAGGTGCAGCCGAACCAGGGGGGGTTGGCGCCTCCTGCCAACATCAACGGACACGGCAACGGCATGCAGGGGCTGCCGCAACCCAACGAGATGTACGTGGATCAGTACGGCCAGGCCCACACGGTCGGCATGCCCGCCGCCGCCACACCCATCTCAGCCGAGGTCGACGCCCCGCCGCCTGCCAAGCGTGCTCGTGTGGACGAGCCGGCCAACGGAGAGGAGGCGCAGGAAGGTGCTGGAAGTGAGGACGACGACGATGAGACGCGCGACCGGCCACCGCTGCCGGCGTCGTTCCGCTTGTCGACGAAACCGTTCAAGCCGAGACTTAGCTCTGAGTCTCACCGCCGGCGACAACAGCTTCTGTCGCTGTTCCAGACTGACACTGTTGATATCCGGAGTGTCTTCGAGCTGGGCCCGGACGACAAGCCTGACTGGGACATCGACATGGTCATTGATGAGCAAGGTCACACGGTCCTGCACTGGGCTTGTGCGCTTGCCAAGATGAACGTCATCTCGCAGCTCATCGAGCTCGGGGCCGACATCCACCGCGGTAACTACTCTGGCGAGACACCTCTCATCCGCTCTGTTCTCACCACGAACCACGCCGAGGCCGGTACATTCAGCCAGCTCCTTGAGAAGTACCTCGGCGAGTCTGTCCGGACGCTCGACCACTCGTATGACTCGGTCATCCATCACATCGCCCTCTCCGCTGGCCTCAAGGGTCGTGCCGCTTGTGCACGTGGATACATGGCCGCTGTCCTCGGATACATCGCCCAAGAGCAAACGAAGACGCGCGAGCTCGCTCAGACGACGCCGGGCAACGGCAACGCGCTCGCCCCCGCACCGCCAATCGGCACCGACACTATCAGCCTCAAGCGCCTCGTCGACCTGCAGGATCTGAAGGGCGACACGGCGCTGAACATCGCCGCGCGTATCGGCTCCAAGCCACTCGTCAACCTGCTGCTCGACGCGGGCGCCGACAAGACCAAGGCTAACAAGCTAGGCCTCCGTCCGTACGACTTCGGTGTCGAGGTCGCTGCCCTCCAGGTCTCTAACAACGAGTCTGTCATCGCCGCGCTCCGTCCCGAGGTCAAGCGCCCGGAGAAGCGCAGCGCTGATGTCCTGAAGAGTGAGTTTCGAGTACTTTCATCTGCTAACTGCCACCAGACATTTCCGCTCTCTTCGAGGACGTGAACCGAACGTTTGACGGGGAGATGGAGAAGCACGTCGAGTCTCTCAATGGTGTTGAGAAGAATGTCCGTGTGGCGACCCGATCATTAGCGGAGAAGCGACAGCAAGTTGACGCAGCGCGACAGAAGCTCGACACGTTGGAGCAGCAGGCCGCGCGGATCGACAACGCGAAGCGAGCGCTCGAGGCGAACATGGACTGGTCTGGACGAACACCTCTCAAGGGCGAGTCTTCCTTGCCGCCCGCGTTTGGCCTCCTTCCCCCACTCGCTCCCGCGGCTGGCGAGACGTCTTTGGCAATGCCGACGACCGATCCCCCAATTCCCGCTGTCGGCGGGGCCGGCGCGCTTACGCAGCTGCGTCGGCTGTCGATGTGGGAGGACCGCATGGCAAAGTTGCTCGAGGAGCGCGCTGCCGAGCTGGAAGGCGACGGCGCTGATCGTGCCGTCAAGTACCGGAAGGTGATCGCGTTGTGCGCCAAGGTGCCTGTCGAGCAGGTTGATGACGTGAGTATTGCAGCAGTGCATCGGCGCGCGTCGTGATTCCGATTCACTGGGGAAACCGGGTTATGCGGGAGTCGTACGCTCCCCGGAACCTGGAACCTGGATAGGAAAACGCGTCGCGGATCAATGGGCCAGGGTTTTTGCAACAAGCCGCTGACATCAGATGCTCGACGGACTGACCACGGCGGTCGAGAGCGACGGGCCCGCAATCGACATGACGCGCATCGCCGGCCTCGTGCACCGGCTGCGCGCCGCGCCTGTGTCGGCATAAGCGCGTAGCGTGCCTGCGGCTGTGAGCGGAGATCAGATGGCTGCGTCCTGAGCCACACCGCGCAGCTCCCGTGTAAGTGAGCCTGGAGCTCTCTGACACAACAACGTCAAACACTACGTCAAGGAAGGAATCAGGACACTGGATTGGACCGGAGCGCCGGAAGAAGACATCATTGTACAGAATACAGAATACGCAGTTGCTTTGCTTTGGAAGACTCGACAGCGCAGCACGCAGCACTTGGCAGAGACATGGGGCAGCGGACAGCACGACAGCGGATATCGGGGCTGATGACTCCGGATAGCGGACAGGGCGAGCCGCACCAACAGTGGGTCTGGATCACGCGTTGGGACAGGGAACAAGGAACGGCGCTTGCTTGTCCTTGCCTTGTTTGCATTCTTTGGCCGGGTTATGCGTTCGCTGTCCTCGCCCGTGCTCGCCGTCATGCTGCCGTGGTGGCCGGTAGGGTGCATGGTGCTTGTAACGAGCGCCGGTGCGCACGATCGCGCACAAAGTTAAGCTGGGTCAGGGCCAAGATCCGCGTGAATCACCGTTTGATCTTTGATGAGATTGAGCTGGCCAATGCTGTCCCATCGAATCAGCAAAAGACTTGCAGCAGTCATGTGTGACGGAACAAGCGCGAGCAAAGTGCATGACGTCAAGTCTCATGCTCATCCGCGTGAGCTCCGGCGTGCGAGGCGTGTGAGTGGAGTGCCCAGCGTGCACGCAGCGGATGTCAGGCTGCCAGGCTGTCAGCCGAGGACAGATGAGGGGGAAGGAACAGTCGGACGACAGGCACTGACGTCATCGAACTCGATCCTGGTCATCCCTGCGGTCTCGGCCCACACGGGCGCGGCGCATGGAGAGCCGGGTGGCGGGCTGTCACAGGTTTCGGACGTGAATGTCCAGCGGGTACAGGGGGAACACTGACGTCACTGTGCCTGACAGTTGCGCAAGTTCGCCTCTTACGTTGCACTCCGGTGCTTCACTGTTGAGCGGAATGCCAATATCCTACCTTGGCACGCTTGCAAGCTGTCAGCCAGGCAGCCAGACAGCCCGCCAGCGCAGCGATCGCAGCCGACGCGCTGGCGTGCTCGATGCTGCCCAGCACGGGATCCTGAGGACCTGAAGAGCCTGAAGGGCGGCCAAGGGGGTGAGGCTGGTCAAGAGATGTGTGCGAATAGCCGGGTGCTCCTGGTCAGGCTGAGCCCACGCGCGGCATGCACTGCACGTCGGCGCGTGCGGCGCAGGCGCTGTACTGCGGTACTGACAGAGTGGGCGTCGGCTCGCCTCGCTCGCCGGGCAACGGCTGAAGTGAGCCGTGGAGGTGATGGCTATCGAGTTGGAGATCGATGAGCCAGAAACGCATATATAAACAAGGTCTTGGACGTCTCTTCGTTCCCATCAACCAACTCTCTCTCTCTCTTCCTTCTTCTACCACCCCCAACAACAAATCAACAATGTCTGACACTGGCCGCCAGGGACTCGGAGACAAGGTGAGTTGACTACCTCGACAGTCTCGCTCGTTGCTCTTGCGGAGGTGGCTCCGAACCACCTTTCTCTGAACGACAGCCACGGCTGCTTGGCCCCCTCTTTGCTCGCAACTCGCTAACATCCCCAGATCTCGGACGCCGCTAAGCCCCAGAACGAGAAGTCGTACCTCGAGCAGGCCGGCGACTTCGTCAAGGGCAAGGCCGACGCCGTTGCCTCGGCCGTCCAGCCCCAGCAGGAGAAGTCGACCACCCAGAAGATCGGCGACGCCATCTCTGGTGACAACACCAACCGCGACGCCGCCTAAGCGTGTCCTCTTCTCTCAAATCTAGGATATCAGTAGTGTGATATGACGAGCCCGCGAGGGTGGCGTCGATGCAGTTAAATTGAACTAGGAAACCCCCCTGCACATCACTGACGCTGCGAGCACTAACGACAACTACGACTTACTCACCCATCAACCGTTCGACGTTCGACGGCCGGGTCAACGTACCATCGAGCACGACGGATTCGCCATCCACGTCGACCGCAGGCTCAACCCGGACGCATCCTTGCACACGATTCAGACTCGATCTCGATGCCATCTAGGGCGCCCTCTCACAGCCGCCATCGCTGCTGAGCGCCTCGCCCTGCTGCTCGTTGCTCTATCAGCTGGGCCATGTGCATCATCGCGGAAATCGACTCCGCCGTCACGTTAGCTGACACCATCGCTATCGCCGTGCCACGTCGTCCGTCTTCGCACACTTCCGATCCAACAAACACATCAACGTCAAGCGGCCGCCCCCCGTTGACGTTGCTTCCGTGTCTTCCATTCTGCGCCCGCGACTGCGCCCGTCATGCTGTCTCCCCCGACCTGGAACTTCTGTCTGCGCGGCGTTGCTGAGCACACGTTCTGACATCCGCCTCCGATGCCTCCGGTATCTGTCCCCGCCTGCGTGTGAAGCATGGCGGGCATGGGAAACGGAAACGGGGCTCACCCAGTCGAGGGGGACTAACCTGCGTTGACATATTGCATTGTGCTTCTTCGCCACATACCACGGGCGACGCTAATGAGTGCCCATGCACGGTGGGGCGGGCGCCATCGACGCCATCGGCGCCATGGTCAAGCCATCCAAGCCACCCGTCATGTACTCCACACCTTAGCATCATCCTGGAACATTAGTCTGCGAAAGTCCGACGTTCTGGATTGGGTCATGTCTCCATCGACCATTGCTTGATCTGATGGAAAGCATGGGCAGTCGAGCACGCTGGGCGGCAAACTGTTTGCCACCCAATTCGCAGCAAGCATGCCAAGGCTAGGTGACGGATCTTGGGATTGTCAGGCTCCACCACGGCGGCATGCACGCTCTCGCAGCGACGCGCAAGCACGGCCGCATGTCGGGCTGCAGCCGTGCACCGCGGCAGTCTAAGCAGTGACCTCACAGGTCAAAGGACGTTTGATCGCGCAGGGCGGGGAGGGAGGATGGGGGCTGGTGTGGGCCTGGCATGTGCCCCCACTCTGGGTGCGTCAGCGCCGGCAACTCCACGCCGGCCGCAACTCCACGCCGGCCCAAAGGAGCACCCAGCGAGTCACCGGATTCCGCGCGCTCCGTATGCCGCAGAACGCCGTGCCTCGCTCCGACTGCTTCATCGGCTCTGTTCTCCCTTGCGATAATTGCTCCAGCGCTGTGTGTTGAAATGCAGGCCGTCGTGCCATGCCCATGAGCACTCATTCTGACGAGCTCCTGGGTCTGCTTGTATGGATGTATGTTGTATGGGGGATTCGCCACCGGTCCTCGGTCATGGGCACTGCACACTTCGACGCGCCGATCGCGGAGCGCGTCCATCGCGTCAGACGGACGCGCCGCATTAGGGCCAGCTTCCCGCCTGCTCCCTGCCAGACACCTGGCCCTCGCCGTTAATTATAGAACCGCGAACCCAAGTTCCCCACTCGTCAAGAATCCGTAACATCATCTGAAGGATCCACGACTGGACCCCCAAGGATGCAAACACAAAGTCTAAAGCTTTAAAGGAGCACAGGATGCATCTGCCCGCTTGCCGTGTTGCCCGGCCGCCGTTGTTGATCGAGTGCACCTCTGTTGGGAATAGGGTCAGTCACGAGTCTACATCTTCCAGCCGTTAGTAGTGCCATGCGTTGAGCGGACGTCGCACTTGTAGGGGCGACTCAGTTTCGACTAGCTTCCAGAAGAGAGCAGCTCGCTCGCACTAGTGGGCAAAGAACGGCGAATGCGCCAGGTTTGGTGCCGTGGAGCTTTGGAATGATCAGCTGCTTTGGGCGAAACGATGCAAGCGATGAGTCAGAGCGTGGAGCTTTTGCTCCCTTGCAGAGATGAGGACCTGGTATAGACGCCAGGCTGGCCGAGGAAGAGATCTCTTATCACATGACAGATGTACGTTTCGGCCCGTTATCTCCAAGCGAGGTTGCTTCCAACAAATGATGAAAAGTATCACTCCCGTAGACATATAGAACATCCGCATCCACAATGCAACAGATGTGTTTCCCCGCTCCTCGTTGTCAGAGAGCATGTCGCTATCCGTTTAAGAGCTTCAGACTTGCGCTTACGGCGAGCCTATCTCATAGTAGCTCCACTCACGATGGCGCCTAGGGAAGGTCGGCATGTTCAAAGATAGCAGCCCGGGTGACGTCACTCGCAGGTGGAGGATGGAGGGATCGTCAAGATCGTGCAAGCCATCGAGCACGGGGCTCCTGCTGTCTTCCTCGCTTCCTCAACGTCTTCTTCGTCAGCCTTGCTTTCTCCCCCTTCACAAGAACTCACACTACCATGGCAGAATCACCACCTCAAGCACCCCCGCAGTCGACGGCACCGAAGCAGGCGTCCGATCAGCAAACAGCCGCCTCTGGCATCGCGGACGCAGCCGACTCATGGGAGGCGACCGCCCTGACAGCCTCGCTTGGGCATGTTGTCGAGAACGTCGGCCTTCACTTCTTGGGAGGAGGGAAGGAGTATCCTGCGCGTGAGCTTGCCGCACATGCGCTTTAATAGCTGACAAAGAACAGCTTCAGAGGCCCAAAAGAATCTCGAGCATGTACACCCCACGCTCAAGAGTGCCAGGCAGGCCATCGCGAGCTTCTTCCCTTCCTCCGAGATGCTGGACAAGGTGAGCAGAGGGGCCGGCTGAATAGCTGACATGACAGCTCTTCGCTAGAGAACATCTCGGTGCGTCGCCATTATCGACTGCGTTCCCTTGAGCTGACCCGCAGGAAACTACGTCGTGGACCGCAAGTCAGGACGCAAGGTCTTTGAGCCGATGCCGCTTTGTGGGTAGCTAAGATTATCCGTCTGAAGCTAACGGCAGACGTCCGGATAGGCATGCACCTCCTCTTCGTGTCCGGGGTAAGCTCATATGGCCACGACGTAGCTGACAGACAGGAGAACCTCGTGCAGAGGGGAAAGATTCAGCAGATGCTCAAGATCCAGAGTGTTCGAGGTACGTGACAGCCGGCGTTTGCGATCGAAGCTTACAACCAGAGGGCAAGCTGTACGATGCCACCGGACCTCAGGTTAAGCATTACATCGCCAAGTTCATTGCAACGTATCAGCTCGAAACGTCCCAGCTCCTCGAACAGGACCTCAACAAGTATCCTGTGAGCTCGAGTTGTCGCTTCATTAACTGACAGTCCAGACCATGAACTCATTCTTCGCCCGCAAACTTGTGCCCGGAGCGCGTCCGATTGCAGCCGCCGATGACCCCAGCATCATCGACTCACCCGCCGACTGCCGTCTGTCTTGCTTCGACACGGTGCAGGACGCCACCAAGTTCTGGTACGATCCAGCTGCTCGAGACCCGATTTCAAGCTAACGGAGGCAGGGTGAAGGGAAAAGAGTTCACGATTCCGCATCTCCTGGGTGTGGTCGATGACGATACGGCGAAGGGATTCACCGATGTGGCCGGAGACGAGCCCACTACGGCGACTTCTCAGAAGCAGGCTACCCACGCGCCTTCGGACCTCAAATCGGAGATGGCGAAGAATCCGAAGGTGACGAATAATACGAACATCTCCGACCAGAAGCAGGACCAGGCGATGCAAGCCTTCCTCCGGCACTCGGACTACTCGCTCGCCGTTGCGCGCCTGGCACCCCAGGATTACCACCGCTTCCACTCGCCCGTGGACGGCGTGCTCGTGTCGCAGACTGATATTGACGGTGACCTGTACAGTAAGCTGGAGGCGCTTCGTTGTTAGCTGACCGATAGCTGTGAACCCGCAAGCTGTGAATGAGAGTAAGTTCCCCAGTCCGTGAGATTGCGACTGAGCTAACATGCAGACCTCAATGTGTTCACGCAGAACAAGCGTAGCGTGATGATGATCGACGCGGACCTGGGCCCTGGTCTCGAAAACACGAGCACTGCTTTCGTCGCCATTGGGGCGATGCTGGTCGGTTCCATCGTGTGGAGCAAGAAGCCAGGCGACCGCGTGCGCAAGGGCGAAGAGCTGGGCTGCTTCCAGTACGGCGGAAGCACGTGCATCGCTGTGTTCCCTGGGCACTGTGTCAAGTTTGACAAGGACCTGGCCACGACCTCGGACGATGGCATGGAGACCCTCGTCAGGGTTGGCGAGCATATCGGCACGGCCAAGCGCGCTCAGTAGTGCGCACTTGCCTGCTCGACGGACGGCGAGCTGGATGCCCAGAAGCCGTAGATCTTATGGGGTCTGTCTTGACACATAAAGGCCGCAACGTCGATATGCCTTACATGCTGTCCCCAGGCAGGCTGGGCGTGATTGGGGCGGAGTATCCCTGCGCGGAAACATGCTGGAACGTGTTGTTCGGCGTTCGTCGGTGATGGCGGGTCGCATCGCATTCTGGGTGCGGGTGACAGTTTGGCGCTCTAGCATGAGAAGCCGTCGCTGAGGCGAGCATTCCTAGAAGCTGCTACGATGCATCTTCCTATTGTCAAGCTGGGCGAGGGTGTTCTGCCCATGCCCGTGAATGGCAGACGCCAGTGCGTCGAGCGACGGCGAGGCGGCGGATCCCGATGGAAGAGTTGTTCCGGAATTTCTGTCTCCCCTCGACAAAACAAGGGCCCTGGCTCGTCCATCGTTATCTTCGCATCTGCGGATCTCGTGCCGTCTGGTCCGCTGTCTCATCGTATCGAGTCGTCATCTGCGCTCTGCGATTCCTCGTTTGATCCACTGAACCGCGACTTGCAGTGGGGACTAAGACAGACAGCTTGTTCCGGCCACAACCCCGGCCCAGCGCTATCTCTGCGCTCGGTTGGGTTGGCGAGGGGCACTCCTACATGATTGTTGAGGTGCGCTATGGGGAGCGAGAGTGCCGAAGTGCTAGTGGGGAGCGCAGCGGGATCCAGACAGTGAGCAGAAAGAAGCCAATACTTTGAGGGGACAAAGGGGCGCAAAGTGGCCGATGTCGTGCCTCGCCGCCGGGCCGGTGGCACCACCCTGCAAGAGCGCTCGAGGTGTGAGGCCCCTGTGGCTTGCCCGCCAGCCTGACCAGACGCACTCGCAAGTGTCCGAGCGCGATACAGGTGTTCGTGCACTCGTTCCCGCCTCACTCGCCGCACTTCCTCTGGCGGGACAACAGATTCCCCACGCTCCACGCCCGGAGATGAGAAGCACGCGCTCGCGTAAAACAGCCAGTGACGACGCCAAGGTGCACAATCGTCGCCCAAGGGCTACAGATAGCCCGCTGAAGCCACGACACACATCAGAGCGCAGTACAATGCCGCTCGCAGCGAGATGGGAGGGCTGACTGAACTGTCTGGGCAGACATCACCGGGTACACGGACCGGGCTCACTTCCCTCCGGAGACCCAGAGCCAGCGGCGCCGCTGTCGTGCCATGTTGCTCGCGCTGCTGCACTGCCGCCCCGCCGTATTCCTACGGTTACACAACCTATTGTCGGGTTGGCAGTGCGCGGGCGCCGCAGCCACATGATCAGAGAAGCACAGGCAGCAAGGAGGACGGACGCCACCAAGTGTGACGTCGTGTTTCTGGTCTTCTCGGCTTGTCAGGCAGGCAACGTCCAAACGAGACACACGAACGCAAAACCGAACAAAATCTGTCGGGGATGTCGGTATCGCACTCCTCGCCTCGCCTCTCCTCTTCTATTCGCTTTCACACGGCCTCGAGCTGGGGGGTATATAGCCCGCTAGTCTGGGTGTCAGAGACCCCGCGCCGCTTGTCTTCTGACAACCCTTCACCTCCCCCTCCTCTCCTCTCCGCTCGCCACCACCCCTCAGGTTCTCATCGGAGGACTCTCGAACCCCCCCCCCCCCTTCCTCCCTCTCATTGCCTGTCGGGATCTAGAGCCCAGCGCTCTCGATACCTCTCCTCCCCACCATCGGCATCCTCTGACTCGGCTCTCGATCAAGTCAAGCGATGCTCACCAAGTTCACCCTTCCTAAGCAGTACGACGGCGACCCCGCCACGAAGCGCCTGTGGCTGCAGTCGCGCCGCAAGGACGCCGACGAGGTCATTCCCGCCGGTCAAGCGCGCGCCTTCACGCTCGCCAATTTCCGCATCGCGCTCGATGCGCTCTGGATCCTCGTTCCCCGCGCGTTCGATCTCCTCCGTTCTCCAGAGTATGCCGGCGGTCTTCGCTTGTTCTTTAAGTATCTCACGACCATCATCGCATCTGCTCTGCTGCCCTCTCTGTCGTGAGTAGAATCCACGTGTCGCCACCTCGATCCCAAAGCGCCACTGACACACAGCATGTGGGCTACGACTAAACTCATGGATCTCGCGGAGACGAGCCTGACTGGCGGCGATGTCTCCATCTACCTCGCGGCTTGGACTGCCGGCATGGTCGTCATGATCCGCATTCTCTCGCACCTCACGCGGAGGCGTGAGGAGCGTCTCGATCGCCAGCTGGCCGACCTCTACTGCTGGAAGATTGAGCGCGCCTACCTGTCACTGAAACTGAGCGAGCACCCCGCCGGGCCACGCGACGACGACCGCGTCGCGATGCTGCACGAGGCGGCGGTTCACGCCGGCAAGGAGCGTGCGTATGACGCGGACGGGTCTGGACGCTGGATGCTCAGCGAGCCAAGGTATCGCGTGCGTTCCATGTGTGTCCTGCTCAAGCGGGTTATCGGTATCTCTTCCGAGCTCAGCGTCGCCTGGGTCGCGCTCGGTGGCACCGGCGTGTCCGGGTACGCGTTGATGATCGTGTTCCTCCCCTGGTTCGCGCGCGCAATCCAGGGTATCTGGCCCAGCCCGACCTACCAGGAGAAACGCGTCAGGCGTTCGCACGAGCAGCGGCAGCTCGAGGCGTTGAAGTCGACGCTGGACGGCGTGTTCCGCAACCACGTGGACGAGGTCCACATGCTCGAGATGCGCGAGTACCTCCTCGAGAAGTGGGAGGAGTGCGTCGAGGGGCTCGCTGATATGCGCGGCCAACTGCCCGGACGCAACAGCTCCACGCTCATCGACTCCATTCTCAGTACCGTGTCCTGGTTCCTGATCTCGACCAAGCTCGTCTCCATCGACGCCAGCCTCGGAAGCCTCATTGTGATCCACCATGTCATGGAGGACCTCAACTGGCGCCTGTCCGACCTCCTCGACAACGCCCGCGACGCTCTTAACCATGTGTTCTTCTTCCTTCCCTACATTGCCGCTCGCGACGATGAGAACAACCGCGCGGCCCTCATAGACTACGAGACCAGCCGCGGCCGCATCGCAAGCCCCACCGCCAAGGACCTTCTCCTTCAGCGCATTGCAGAGTCCATGGATCTCAAGAAGCTCCGCGAGATTGCCGAGGCGGAGGCTAACGCCGCCAACGGCATCCTCGTGATGAAGCATGACACCAAGCCGGCCCCAGAGTCTAAGATCGGTCTCGGCCTTGAGCTGAGTACCGCGAAGATGAGCACCGAGTTGACCTCTGTGGTTGGCAAGATTGCTGATGCGGCCGACAAACCCGCGGTCATCGCCAAGGCTGTCACGTCCAAGACCGGCGACATTGACAAGACCCCGGCGACTTCCACCCCGATCGACAAGCGCATCTCCCTTATCTCCGAGGAGGAGCGCTCCGTGTTCCGTGTCGACAGTGGTATTGGTTCGCTTGCGAGCGAGGCAGACGACCAGCGTAGTGGCATGGCCGTCTCTCTCTCGGATGTCTCGGTCTCGTACCCCGACGGCTCGGTTGCCGTTAAGGACGTCAGTCTCGAGATTGCTGCCGGTGAGACTCTCGCGATCGTCGGCCACAACGGCTCCGGCAAGACTACCCTCGTCAAGGCGCTCCTCGGCCTCCTCAGCTACGACGGCACCATCAAGATGAACGGCATCCGTCTGCAGGATCTCGACCCGTCCAGCATCGCGCGCCGCGTCGCGACCGTCTTCCAGGACACTATCAAGCACGGCCTGACGCTGCGCGAGGAGATCGGGATAGGCTCGCTGACCACGCCCTCCGTCCTCCCCCGTGCTGTCAAGCGCGGCGGTGCTACTCCCATCCTCGACCGCGTCGACCTCGAGACGACCCTCGCCGCCTGCACCCGTGAGCATGCCGAGAGGCACTTCCACCTCTCGCGCGATGACGTCGCCCTCGGAGACTTCTACATGCGCGCGCGCAACGACACGTACCTGTCTGGTGGGGAGTGGCAGCGCGTCGCCCTGTCTCGCGCCTTCATGCGCGCCCACGCCGACTTGATCGTCTTCGACGAGCCAACCGCCGCCCTCGACCCCCACGCCGAGAGCGAACTCTTCGAGAACCTGCTCTCTCTGGGCAAGCGTCACTTGTGCACCACGATCTTCATCAGCCACGGCTTCGGCAACGTTCGCCGCGCCGACAAGATCGCCTTCATGGAGCGCGGGCGCATCGTCGAGTACGGCACACACGAGGAGCTCGTTGCCCTCGCTGGCCGCTACAACGAGTTCTACTCCCTCCAGGCGGACCGCTTCAAGTGAGCGTTCCGTGGCCGTAGCCTTCCCCTTTCCTTCTCGCCCCTCCAGCCCTTCCCACCCTTTCAACGCCCCAAAAGCGCCTTTCGCGGACACCAGGAAGGACGTTGTATCAATCATAGTTCCAGATCAGTAAATTAGTGAAACCCATAACATCATAGACTCTCACGCGATCGTGTCAGACATTAAGGGTTGTTGCAGGTTGCAGATCCATCGCTCACTCTCTGATCTGTGTCAATGAGGCAGGGTGCGAAGGACGGAAGTCGCGCGTGAGAACAAAATCAAAGCAGGCGAAAGGGTTCGCCCCGTTCCATCACACCTTCCATCCGTCACCTCCACCTGCTCACCGCCAAGCCTGCAAATTGGCTCTCCGCGATTCGTCCATGATTCAACACCTGGTCAAGCATGCAGCGCGCGTCCTCGGGGGGCCAAAAACGTGACCTCTGGCGGGTTCGAACCGTCGACCTCTCGCGATCAGCAATGTGAAGCGAACGCTCTAACCAACTGAGCTAAGTGGCCTGTCTTCATCTGAGAGCAGGTCACGTGAGCGCCCCCAAGAGCAGCCACCAGCGCCGACGAACGGCGTTGCGGCGTCTCTGCGTCGCATGGAAGAGCGTAAGAGGCAGAAATGTGCTGGCCGGACAGCCAAGCATGTAGGCAAGAGGTAGAGCTGGTTCATTTCGGGGACTGGGGACGTCGAGCGGCGATCTGCGCCGTTGCGTTTAGCCCGCGGGCTCTGCTTTGAGTTTCCGCCTACCTACCACTCTTTCAACTCTAGCCATTTGTTCGATGAGCTCGCGCCTCCCTGACGGCTCTGCGGGGGACACAAGAGCCAAAAAGTTGACCTCTGGCGGGGTCGAACCGCCGACCTTATGCGTAAACTCGCGGAGTGTTAAGCATACGCTCTAACCAACTGAGCTAAGTGGCCGAAGTGATTGATCACGAAGGCTCTGTCGCGCGCGCGGATAGAGCCGACGCGGCCCGACGGCGAACGTGTGTGCGGACAGGAGTATACACCGATTTCGGTTGCCTCGAGGGAGGTTGCAGAGTGAAGGGCAGAGATGAATGGAAAGAACCTTGGGGGGGAAGGGGGATGGTAGAGTGAGAGGAGTTGAGATGAATGTTGGTGCCGGCTAGTGTCGAGGGTGGAACGCGGAATCAGGCGTCGTGTATGACTGGCAGCGCCGAAGAAGGGCGTTGTCGTCAGCCAGCAGCCAGGCTATGTCCAGTGCAATTCAGAACGTCGCAATGGCCTTCCATCTGATTGCAACAGAGGCTTGGCTTTTCGAACAGAAGTCACAAGTCTAAGCGTTTCTAGCATGCAAATGATAATACAACAAGGGGTTTCTACTTCTTAGCCTCCTTCGCCTTCTTCGCGGCCGTCTTGGGGCTGTGGTGGTCAGCTGTCGCTCTTTGGAACAGTTCTGCGAGCTGCGCCTTCACTACCTCGAATGTTTGACAGCGCAAGAAAGCAGACCCAGCGCAGCTCTGCTTCAACTCACTCATCTCCTCCCTTGTCCTTCATAATCGTGAGCTTGCCGGCGCTCGCGGCGTTCACCATCTGACGCTCAATGTTCGCGTTGATCTTGGCTGAAAGGGCCTGCGGGTCAGCTTTCATGCCCAGAAATCCTGTGAAGCTGTGAGAGGAGAGCAGTCCGGCATCTGTAGACAGGCACCGAGGGATGAAATCCTTCAAAGACGCGGAGACACCGACGCCAGCCTCGCGGCTCGCATTCCGATGCCTCTCTTGAGCTGAAGAGCGCGCTTCCAATAGATTTCCCCATGCTCTCGGCCTCCACTCAATGTCCCAAGACCATCACCGGCTTCCCCTCACTCCGCTCGCGATCGAAGCTCACCTTCTTCGTCGCGTGCTCCTTGCTCGCCATTGCCTTCTTCGGCGCACAGTTGCGCTTTCCCTTCTTCGTGAGGCCAGTATTCTTGCGACCTCCACTCGTCTTGGCAGCCTTCAGTTTTCCTGCTCCCTGAGCCATTTTGGGTCTTGTGGTCGTGGATGTTGCGGTCGTCGACGCGGGTGACAGTCCATTCGGCCCAGCCGCTCTGACGTTTTGGGTGGCAAAATTTCTGGCAGTGCGGGGAAAGCGGGGAAGACCATCGTCTGGTGGAGGTTGGGACGATTTTTGGTCCCGAAATGACGGACGGTCTCCAAAGTCGAGCCTCGATGTAAGGTGGAGGATGGAAGAAGACGGCACGAGTTAGTCACTTCACCGGCATCGACAGACACAATGGCGACCCAGCAGCAGGAGCCCAAGGGCTTCAAGTATGTGATCGGTAAGCTGATGTGATGTTTCAGAGCTAATGCCCAGAGCACATGGAGCAGGACGATGAGGAGACCAAGGCTCTCCCCGAGTGGGTGCGTCTCGAATACGCGCACATGCTCTCGTCTGTCGGCCCTTCGTCGAAGGTCGCTTTCACCTCGCTCTCGACCACCTCCGTGCCTCCGCTCAAGGAGTATCTCTCCGGCAAGTCCGACGGTACCAAGGCGGAGCTCTTCACCCAGCCCGTGCTCGAGGTCGCCGCGCAGCAGGGCATCGACAAGGCGCGCATCTGTCTCCTCGACCCGCGCGCGGAGCAGGTCATCCAGCCCGATGACGCGGACAAGTTTGACGTGTTCCTGTACGGCGGTATCCTCGGAGACGACCCTCCTCGCGATCGCACGGGAGAGCTGAGGAAGCTTGGCTTTGAGGGCCGCCACCTCGGCCCGGTGCAGATGACGACTGACACGGCTGTGGGCGTCACGAAGCGCGTCGTGGAGGACCAGGGTGAGTGATTCCAACTAGCAAGGGAGTGGGATGACGAAGGATGCTGCCGTGTGGTGTGGAACTTCCTCGGCTTCATCGCTCGCAGGGTGTGGCGCGCGTGATCCGAGTCTATCTATCGTGTCTGCAGCTGTGTGTCGACATGACGAGCTAACGTCCAGTCCCGCTTGACCAGATCCCCTTCGACGACCACCCCACGATCACGTTCAACAAGCACGAGGCGATCGAGATGCCGTTCCGCTACGTCAAGGACGAGAACGGACAGCCCATCCTTCCCCCGGGCATGCGCGAGCACCTCCACGCCGACCTGAACCGGACGATCGACGAGTTCTAAGCGCTCTCAGGGCGCAGGGCCATGACCAGAAGCGAGAGCCCCAGTACAGTTAGACTAGGAAATGCATATTGTAATATTGCTATGGCACTTAAGGAGCAGACGGGGCAGAGCGTGTGGCGCACCAGGTCAGAGCCTGGACTGCGAGCCGCTTCATGGTCAGTGACGTGTTCATTACGCAGAGAAGAGAAACAGGAAGAGATCCGACAGAGACTGCATTCTACTATTTGCTACTTACAGCTTCTCCTCGAGCCACTTGTCCCACTCGCTCTTGCCCCATCCGGAGGAGACGCTGGCGTCCTCGAGCCCGTTCAGGAGCGCGGTGGGGGTGAAGTGGATGCCGTTCTGGCGTCCCTCCTTGATGAGGTACTTGAGGGGCTCGAACATGGCCGAGCCGCCGTTCTCCTTCTGATGCACCTGGAGCTGCTCGTAGAGTTTCTTGCCGTCCTCCTTGGCACTCGCGACGCCCGCCTTGGACAGCACGTCCTCGGCAACCTTGACGTAGGCCTCCTGCACCTGCGCGGGCGTCTTGTCATGCGCCGGCTTGTTGAAGAAGGACTCCTGCACGGAGAAGACGCCAAGGAGGTAGTCCCACCACTGCTCCGGGTGGTCGGTGCCGAAGCAGAGGAGAGCCTCGACGGGGTACGTCGAGAAGTAGTGGCTGCGGGGTCAGCGACAGCGCTCTGGGCCAAGCAGGAGGGTGATTGCCGAGCAGGACCGGCCGAGACTGGCTGAGGTCGTTACGGGGAGCAGATTAAGCTTAGTCCGAAGCTCTGATCTGGATCAGCAGACCCGATGACCACTGCCTGCTGCAGAAACCGACAGAAGTAGGTTGGTCCGCTTGCTCGCTGCAGCGCTGCAGTGCTGGTGGAGGACCAAACCGTGCGTTCGGAATCCGCCGATCGTCAGGGTCCGCGCGAGCAGTCGCCGACATTCTCAAACCCCGGCTGCCCAGCTGGTGAGCTGGCATCGCAGTGTCTGCTACGTCGTTCTTCGTCCAGGCGCAGACGCCCATGCAATTGCAGCTGCGTGGTAGTTCCACGCAGCTCTTTTCACTGAGCTCTCTGCGTCCGGTGCTGAAGCTGACGCCCCGAGATCTAGATGAGGCTGAGTGGAGGTAGAAGGCACGCGGCCGGTTTCTCGGCGAAGATCGAATAGCGGACAAAGGGCTGTGGAACAAGGAGATGACACTCACAAGGGCTGGGGGTAGGGCCTGATGATGAGCTGGAGCTTGCCGGCATACTTGCCGCCGTCGCGGACCTGGGGCAGGACGTTCTCAGTGAGCGAGCGCGCGCACTTGTAGGAGAACGGGCATAGGGGGTCGAGGTAGCTGTCTCCGTCAGCTCCTGTTCTTCAATCGCGTAGCCGTAGCTCTTGCTCTGTCAATGATCCATCTCACAAGCTTTCTTGTAGCTTTGACTTGCTGTCTCTCCCGCCGGATGATGGCTGAACGGAGCTGGCTGCCGCCAGAATAACAGAGGAAAGCTCGAAGATGAGAGCGGCAGAGGGGGGGAGCATTGCCCGGCGTGCACTCACATGTCAAGCGTCTGGCCGCCGGTTCCGAAGCGCAGGAAGGAGAGATTCTTAGGAAGGCCCATGGTGACTGTTGTAGTGGTAGCGGTGGTGAGAGGGACATTCCGCGCTGCGAATCCAACTTATATAGTCAGGGACGCCAGCCTCCACCACCTCGAAATGTCAGCCGCATATGACCTCATCGCTCGCGAGATGGCACCATGCGCGCTTAGCGTGCGTATGGGTTTGTGCTCCGAATGCTGCATCCCGTGCGTCCCGCGACGGTCGCGGTGGTCAAGAGAGGAGGACGTAAGAGGATAGAACATAATACTATGCATGCGTAACAAGCACCCTGATTACTGCTTTGCTATGTATTCGTATGGAAGGCGGAGAGAAGATTACTAGATTTGGATTTGTCGGTTTGATGGAGTAGAGTAGAGGTTATAGATATGGTAGTAGTTGTTTGCGTTAGTAGTGCAGTACACACGGGTAGGACCAGCCTTCCGCGCGTGTTGTCGTCGAATGTCCGTTGTGTGTTTAAAGATCGTGAGCGGGCGTGAACTTGGCAGTAGGTCCGCTGTCGTCGAAGCTGTCGCGGCCAACCAGAGCGGTGAACTCGCCCTCGGGAACCTCCCACTTCTGCGTCTCGGCGTTCCAGATGGAGACGTCGTACCTCGAGAGGAAGAAGGAGACGCAAGCCTCCTGTCCGGGCTCGACGTAGACCTTCTCGAAGTCGCGGAACACCTTCGGTGGCTCACCGAGTCCCTCGGGGTACTTGAGGTACAGCTGGGGAACGGCGTTGCCGGCGCAAGACCCAGAGTTGCAGACGTTGACCTTGACCTCCCAGCGGCGGCGGTGCAGGTCGTCCGTCATCGAGGTGCCGATGGTGGAGTTGTACGTCGGCTCCGGGCCGTAGACGGTATCGTTGCCGCCGGTAGGCTCGGAGCTTTCCGCGCTCGAGGTGGCAGAAGCGGTGGCAGAGGCGCTCGGATGCTCCTCACAGTCGCAGGGAGCCTCAGCCTCGGTGTCGTTAGGAGCAGCAGTGGCATTGGAAGAAGGCGCGGCCTCGGCAGAGGCAGAGGCCTCGGTCGAGTTGTCGTCGCTGGCGTCATCGGAGATCCAGGTGTCCTCATCGCGGCGCAGGTGGCGGCGCGAGAACGAGTGCTCGAAGCGGCGCTTAGACTTGTCGATGCAATTAATGGAGAGGTCCTTGAAGTCGAACGTGGTGTAGCTGAGTCCGTAACCGAAGGGGTAGCGCGGCTGGATGTTCTTGTTCAGGAAGTGGCGGTAGTCGATGAACAGACCCTCAGTGTAAGGGATGTTGGTCTCGGGCGGGATGTCGGTGTCAACATAGTCAATGACGGCGGGGTAGTCGCCCATTTGCTTGGCGATCGTGTAGGGCAGATGACCGGAAGGGTTGTAGTCGCCGTAGAGAACGTCAACAAGGCCGCTGCCAACCTCCTGACCAGCGATGCCCTGCCAGACAACAGCAGTGATGTTGGGGTGCTCGATCCACTGCTCCATGTCCATGGGCCCGACGGAGTGCACAATGACGACCGTGTTGTTGTTCACAGCAGCAACAGCCTTAACCAGCTCATCGCCGTTGTGCCAAGCCGAGATGTTGTTGCGGTCGCCCTCGTTCTTGTCGACGGTGATGTACTGCTCACCCGAGTCCGAGTTGATACCCACAAGAGCGACATCGACGCCAGTGGCAGTCTTGGCAGCGCCCTCGAGGTCCCAGTTCTCGAACCAGTTCTGGATGCCGGAGCCATCCTGACGAGCACGCTGGAAGATGGCCTGGTAGGGGTCAACGAGGTACGGGAAGTTGGTCGTGCCCGAACCCCAGCCCACAGCCAGGATAGCGTCGTTGCCGCCGCGGTCGGGGTAGCCATTGGGACCCTTGGGGGAGGGACCCATGTCAAGACCGATGATGCCGATAGTCTGGGGCTTCTTGAGCGGGAGCGCACCCTTGTTCTCGAGGAGGACGATGGCCGAGGCGGCCATCTCGCGGATAAGCTTGTAGTGCTCGCCCTGAACGTTGACGTGCTCGTTGCCCTCCTCACCCCAGGTGTTGAAGTTGACAGCGGGATAGTCCTTGTCCTGCCCAACGAGGTACCAGGCGGCGAGAACACGCTGAGCCATGTCATCGAGCCTCTCGATCGGGAGCGAGCCGTTGTTCACCGCCGTCGTGAGGTTCGCATTGAAGTACGAGCTCTTGCCGCCGTTCATGTGGATGTCGCCAGGCATGTCCATATCCAGGCCCGAAAGAGTAGCGAGCACTCCAGAGTGCGTCGCGTCCCAGTCAGACATGACGTAGCCACCGTAGCCGAGGTCCGATTTGAGGATGCCGTTAAGAGTCTTGGCGTTCTGGCCACCCCAAGACCCGTTGATCAGGTTGTACGAGCACATGACCGATGCGACGTCTGCCTGCACAGCGCGGAGGAAAGGGTGGACGTAGACCTCGCGCATGGTGCGATCGTCAATGTTGGAAGACGAAGTTGTGCGGTTGCGTTCCTGCTCATTGCCGATGTAGTGCTTCACGACAGCCTGGACGCCAGCGTCCTGGATGCCCTTGACGGTCTGGTAGGTCGCAATACCAGAGAGGTATGGGTCGCCACCAAACCCTTCCCAGTTCCTTCCACCAGCGGCGACTCGTCCCATGTTGGTCATGGGGCCAAGAGCGGCGTTGATGCCCTTCGCCCTAAACTCCTCACCAATGGCGTGACCGCGATCGTAGATCTGCTTCTTGTCGAAGGTCTGAGCAGCGTTGATGCCGGCTGGGAAGGCG
Source organism: Trichosporon coremiiforme (assembly GCA_039545355.1). Classification (NCBI taxonomy): domain Eukaryota; kingdom Fungi; phylum Basidiomycota; class Tremellomycetes; order Trichosporonales; family Trichosporonaceae; genus Trichosporon; species Trichosporon coremiiforme. Next base: position 441,013 of record BCJJ01000027.1, read on the forward strand.
GACACGAGATCCGCAAACCGCACTCCGAGCGGCGCATCCTGCATACACTGCCCCGGGAAGTTGTGCTCCGGGACCGCGGCAGTGTTGCCGACGCACCGACCCTGCATCCATCCGGTACCAGACACGACCTTGACCTTGTCCTCGATTGACCAGCCCTGCAGCATGGCAGACGCCTTAGCGTGCGCCTCTTGCCAGCGGGGAGGGAACTGTGACTGGACATTCAGCGGAGCGCCGATGTTCTCAGACGTGTAGCCCTCCGGCACTGTGCAGAACTGGCACTGGTCGCCGTTGCTCGAGTCCGGGTTCAGCCCGCTTTGCCCGTTCGAGCCCTGGTCACCGCCATTCTGAGCGTTGGAGAGAGAGAGAAGAGAGAGGAGGAGGGAGAAGAGAACGACCTGCATGGTCTGTTGTCAGTTACGAGCGACGCCATGGTAACTTACAGCTTCAACCGCTTCAAAGAGTAAGTCAAAGGGGCGAGCGTACCACTGGGGAAAAGTTGGAGACGTCGAGTTGATGTCTGTTTTATAGGTTATGAAATGAGAAACGGCCGTGGAGTTCGAAGAACTGGGGACAATGTTTGCTTGGGCATAATACGCAGCTGCTGCCTGGGAGCTTTGTCGCGGAGCAGCTCCGATGGGAGGGTCAGACGAGAGCAAGCGAAGTGCGCTAAGGAGGATCAGCCGTGCGGTGAGTACGAGTGCGGCGAGACACATGCAGGCGCTAGCCACCTTGAGAGATCGGGCTAGCCATCTTGGCCGCGCCGTGGTCCAAGAGTGCGGACGGCGCCTGCGGAGAGCACGAGGAGCCGTAGCGTGTTTCTCTGACTGCAGCGGCCGTGTTGTGCCAGTAGAGCGCTTGGTGTTGGCGTGCATGATTATTTTCGTTTCGGACGTCTTGGAGAATGAATTGGGGGTGAGAGTTAGCGTGCCAAGACGATCGATTGCATGGATGCCGGTATCAGGCGGTGCCGCTCTTCCTTAGCTTCTGCTGCTGTTCCGTTGAGGGATGGTGCTGCGAACGAGGATGCTTACTCTGCTCTGGCTCCGTGTGATTCGATGAGAACGAGTTCGACAGCAACAGCGGAGAACGAGGGGAGCAGGGACAACCTGGGGAGGGGCTGCGCGGTGAAGGGCGGCAGAAAGACAGTCAGGAGAGTCAGGACATGTCAGAAGCTAGCAGCATGTGGTCCAGGTTGTGCTGTGGTCGGTCGTGGGAAGTCTCACGCTGTCACTTCGCTTGTTGGCTGTGCGGCGCTGACTTTGCGGATACCCAAGCTTGAATGGCCCACCCTCGTAACGGCTGAGCCTCCGCCGCCGAGGAAAGAAAAGCACACGCGCCCACGACCAGAGCTTAGAGCGCGCCGGCGACTCTCAGGTCCCAGGTCCGCTGTACGGCAGGACCGGCCATCTGTGACACTTGAAGGGGACTAGGTTTGCTCTGCTCGCATAGGCATCCTGGTAGCTCGTGACATAAGCTCAGAGTGTACATCCGGACTTCAACGTTCCAAACAATTCAGAGACATTGTCTCGCTAACACGCGGCCCCATCTGTGCCCACATTGCTCGCATGAGCAAAGCACGCTGGTCACCTGGCCTGACTGGCTTGGAATGCTGTCGCTGTACGGCGTCCCAGATGGCTAGCATGCGCCAGCCACGCTCCCAGGCCCCAAGTGGTGTGTTAACTTGGTGTGTTAGTCCACGAAGGCGGAGGTCGCGCCGGATGTTTATCGACTTGCGAGGTCACATGCTTCACCCATGTCTATTTGCCGAAGTTCACCCGACGAAGACTTGTCGAACTCACAAGCGCAAGCAGGAGTCCTGCTCATTCATCTCCAAGCCGAACAGCGCTCGCTTCCAGGCCTAGCGGAGATCGTGGGGATCACAGAGCTAAACTTATGTACGTCACGCTTGTCTCCACACTCACGTACTCACTGTCCTCGATACTCACGGTCTCACGACAAAGGTACGGTGGAGCTCATGTCCGAGTCCGCGGGGGCGGGCAACTCTGATAGGATTGCAGGTCAGGTTCTGTCGACCAGCCCAATGCCGCTGCTCCCTGCGCCATGTTTGCTGAACACTCTGCACTTGCTTCCCTTAGCTTCCTTCTTAGTGTCTTCAGCGGTAGAACTTGGGGAAAGACACTGCAGTGAGACCCAAGTGCGGCGTTGCTCTTCGGTGCTTCTCTGCGGAATCCAGACGCTTTACCTTGAGGCTGTTCTGGCGTGATCCGCCGATGCTCTTGATATCTTGTACCAGAAGACGATGTGCTTCTTGTCTTCCCGAGGTTGTGTTGCAGTCGTTCCGTGTTCCCGCCACGTGGGAGGAAGGCATGGGGGCACAAGGCAGAGATCTATTATTGACTGCGGGCCGAACGGACCGAGCGACATCGTCACTGCACAGTGATGACTCCGGATCCGGGGCCACTCAGACGACGGCGATCAGTCTCACATGTTCACCGCTTTTCAGCTGCACTCGCTTCACTCGCATTCCACGATTACGCATAAGCTGGAGCGCTGGGGCCTGGCATCCGGGCTACTTCCTCACCCATTCATATAACCAGACCGTCGTCGCCGGCGCGCATGAGCTGACTAACCACCACACTCTCACCGCCAGAATGGCATCCATCACCAGCACAAGTGACACGAGCGAGCGACCGAAACTCGAACCCGCCACGAAGGAGCTCAATGAACTCGGGTACGGCGAGATCCACACCAGACCCGCCCTTATCAACTATGTCGCGGCCATCTTTGCGTGAGCTTTTACAGACTGTTCTAGCTAACCCCAGGGCCATCGGGTCCTTCCTCTTCGGTACAAGTTGATATGTTTCTTAGCTCTAACTCACAGGCTACGACAGCGGGATCATCTCCTCCGTCATCTCAGAGAATTACACGCAGTTCCACGGGTATTTTGACGCGAGTCCCAGTGTCATCGGTGCCATTGTCAGCGTGTTCGCAGGCGGCGCGTTCTGTGAGTCGTGTGGTGGCTTTCGATGGGTAGCTGTTCGATGGGTTTGGAAGCTGACGGCAGTCGGTGCCGCGCTGGCAGGGCAGACGGCCGATCGTTTGGGCCGCAAGCGCACAATCCAGCTCGGTGCCCTGATCGCTGTGGTGGGGTGCACGTTACAAACGGCGGCGGTACACGCGGCAATGCTGATTGTTAGTTTGGCTTTTGTGCGGACGGCCACCGCACATCTCAGCTTAGGTAACACCGTGATAGCTGACTTCAGGTGGGAAGGCTTGTTGCCGGCTTCGCCATTGGCGTCCTCTCCATGATCGTGCCCCTGTACCAGGCTGAGATCAGTCCTCCGCACGCGCGCGGCCTGTTGAGCGGGTGGACACAGTTGGTACGTACGGATTTTCCGGCCCAGCTAGCGTCGCTTCATCTGTAGCTGACCCCACAGGCGATCAGCGCCGGCTTCTTCGTAGCCAACTGGGCAGGCTACGGCTGTCAGTTCATCAAGGGTGAGGGACAATGGCGCGTGCCGCTCGCTTTGCAGAACGTCCCCGCGCTGCTCCTCTTTGTGGGGATGGTGTACCTTCCGTACTCGCCGAGATGGCTCGCGAAAGTCGGTCGGACGGAGGAAGCTCGGTCGACTCTGGTCCGGCTGCATGGCGGAAGGAGGGCGGACATGGCCGCCGTCGACACCGAGATCAGCGTGATGCTGGCCCAGATCGAGTGGGAGCGCAACATGAAGGGAAGTTACGTCGACCTAGTCAAAGGACGCCCTAACTTGCACCGCACAGCTGCAGCGTGTGCAGTGCAGGCCATGACGCAGTTCAGCGGCGTGAACGTGAATTCGTACTATGGGCCGCAAATCTACAACGCTCTAGGTGAGTCGAGAGCAGCGAGCGTCCCCCGTCCCGGGCTGCTGTTTTTCAAGCTCTGATAGAGTTATTGAAGCTAACCACAGGCTTCAACGGCACCTCGACCCTGCTCATAAACGGCATCTCGGGCGCGTGGGGCATGCTCTGCGTCTGGATCTTCATCACCTTCCTCGTAGACCGGATCGGGCGTCGCAAGCCGCTTATCATCGGCTCGGTCCTCCTCTCGCTAGTCATGGCCTGGCAGGCAGGCACGAACGCGCCGTTCGACCAGCACAAGCGCGCCGGCAAGCCCTACGCGAACGAATCCGTCGGCATCGCCGGCATTGCAGCGACATTCGCCTTCTCCTGGTTCTTCTCCTGGAGCTTTGGGCCCGTTTCGTGGATCTACCAGAGCGAGATCTTCCCGCTGCATCTCCGTGCGCGTGGGGCTAGCGTCGCGACTATGACGAACTGGGCGTGCAACGTGGGTATTGCACAGGCTACGCCTGTCGCCTTCGAGCGCATCGGGTGGAAGTACTTCCTCGTCTTTGTTGTGTGCAACCTCGCCAACGGGGTTGGAGCATACTTCCTCTTCCCCGAGACGAAGGGGAGGACACTCGAGGAGATCGCGGTGTTGTTCGGGGACCACCCGGGGCAGCTGCGTCCGCCGGTCGGGGAGATGTCGGCAATGGCGACTGTGGCCGGGTCCGATCTCGAGAGTAAGGCGAGTGCGCCTAGCACACCGAGAGAGATTGTGTAATCTTACAGTAGAGAACAAATGAGCCATGTGTAGCGTGTAACATAGACCACTAGATGTATCATTTCACTACCTAGTCCTTGACCCGCCATAACCCGTCGCCCGCCTGCTGGGCCCAGAATCGCTCGGACCACTATCCCTGTTTGACGGGGGCTCATAATCCGCCCAACTCCTCTGGGCAGGTCTCTGCGCCCTCCAGCGCGCAAAGTCACCCGCATCCTCCCTCTGCTCCCTCTGGCCGTCTCCCCGCCTCGTCGCCCAATTGTAAGCAGCAGCCCCAGCAGCGCCGGCAGCCATGCCGGTCCAGAATCCCGGCCCGCTTCCCTGTTGTGTTGTGGAAGTGTACGAGCGACTCCCGAGCCCTTGGCCCGAAGGCTGCGTCGCGGGGTCGGGTTTCGGCTGAGCAGAGTAGGGCGGGGGAGGGCTCGAGTCACCGCCTGGTCCCCAGCCGCCGCCTGGCCCGCCGCCCCTACCCCATCCACCGCCACCCCCGCCGCCGGGCCCACCGCCACGGGGCCGGTTGCCGTTCGGATCCCAGCGAACTCGCACGCGGAAGATCTTATAGATGAGGAACAAAGCTACGGCGATCCAGAGCGCCTTGATGGCCCAGCCGGAGTCTGGCGTCAGCTTCGACTCAGAATCCCTCTAGCTAGTCCTCCTTCTTCCTTTCAACTATCGTTTCTCACAGCAGGCGGGGTTGTACAGACACGGAACAACAGTCCGCTCTCGACCCGCTCAAGGGAGGTAGGCACATGAAATCAGAGGTAGTACCCACAATCATTCTCCTCCCGCTTCTTCCCCACATGCGCCCAGCTCCCAAACGCCGCCTCCGGCCTTCCCTCGAGCTCGTACTCGAGCGCACAGCTGCCGGCGAGCACGTCCGTGTCGCCCGGCTTGCTCCATCCCTCGCATACGACCTCGAGTGCTCCGAACTGCATTCCTTCGGGGAGATCGGCCTCGCATGCCCATTGTGGGCTGACGCCGTCGGATCCTGTCTGTCGGCACTGGACGATTTGCGGCGCGTACGCGCACAGTTTGCCCATGCACTGGAGTTGCGCTGTAGTCAGCTTACTGTGCGTCGCATGGTAGCTGGACGTTGAAAGAGAAAAGGGGACACTCACGGACACCGTCTTCCCGCCTGCCGGCTGTGACCTGCCCTTGACGCAGCGTGAGCGTCTTGATGCTCTCGAGGGGCACCTTGCGAGGCTTCAACTTTTTCGCCGCCATTGTTGTTGTTTCTGCCGGACTCGTACTGGAATGTGACGTATATATGCGAAATCAGTGGTTGACGTGGAATGACGCTCGAATTAGGGCGACGCGTCATCTTATCTCGGCCTTCGGTGGCCCTATGAGACCTATGCCAGTGGTGGCAAAACGGTCTATATGGCTGATTCAGGTCGCCGATCCCATTCTTTAACTCCTCGCTCGTCCGTGCGCTTGCTGCTCGCCCTCACAGCTTCACTCGCTGCCCTCACTCATTCCAAGACATAGAATCACATGATTAACCGTACAACTTAATTCAACAAAATGTTGTTTTTACTCCCCGTTGAGGGGTTTGCTTCTGAGATCTAGATATGTGCGGTGGCAGCAAACGCTGCACGCACTCTCGCTTCGTTCGTGTACTTGCGCTTAGTACTCCGCAATCGGAATCATCTTTCCGACAGTGGGACGACGGCGCTTGCTCTGCGCGACGGCGCTCGGCGTGCCAACATCGAAGTAGCCGAAGCCACCGATGTAGTCGTCCTCCTCCTCGGCGAGAGCAGACTCGTCGCCGCCGTCGCGCTCGTGGTCGCTGAGACGGCGGCCGGTCTTGGCATCGCGCATGACACCAGAGTGGTCCATGAACGCCTGCGGGCGCTCGTTGGCTTCGCGCCAGAGCTGGATGATGAGCTGGCGAACCTCGAGGAGGTACGCCTGCAGCGTCTTGAGGAGACGGCGCGTCTGCAGGTGCTTGGAGGACATGCAAACGTTGATCGCCTCGTCCTTGATGATGTAACCGATACCGTAGCCCTCAGGGGTCACGGGGCCGAAGCCGAACAAGCGGAGCGCGGGGTTACCACAGTTCGAGGTAGACAGGACCGAGGCACCGAGGGTACCGTAGCCGGGGTCGCGGAAGAGCTCGGGAACCTTGGGCGGCTTCTCACCACGCTCGCGGGCGGCACAGATGTCACGCTGGATGAGCGAGTGCATGGCGTAGAGGTGGCGGTCCTGACCCATACCCTGCGAGCACTCGCGCGTGAGCACGGTGTGACGCTTGCAGGCGTCACGTAGAGCCTGAATCTTCTCGGCGGGACTGGCAGTCTCAGAACAGAAAGTCTTGACGAAGTGCACACTCTCGCGCTGCACCGTGCGAATAGCCTCGGTACGACCGTGGAGGAAGGTCTTGGTCATCGCAGGCTCGTAGGTCGACTCGACACGGCCGTACAGGTTATAGTACGCAGCCTGGAATGCCATCTGGACGAAAGCGTCGGGCGAGAAACCGTGGCGCTTGATGAAGTTGGCGCCGTAGCCGCGGAACTCGAGCGCCTTGCTGTCGTTCTGGCAGATAAGGTCCGAGATACGGGTCTCGGCGAAGCGCACACCCTGCTTGAGGTCGGGAGTGAGAGCCCACTCGAGCTTCTTGGGCTTGGTGTCGGCCTCAGTCTCAATGTCGTCAACCTCGCGGGGAGTCTTCGAGTTCTTGGCGAACGGCGACATCTTGGCCTTGAACAGCGAGGGGGTCGACGGGTTGATCGACTTGGCGAAGAGCAGAACGAGCTCGGTGAACACATCGGCGGCGTAACGGAGCACGGTGTGGCCGTCGACACCAGTGTGCTCGAAGTTGACTCCGGCCTCACCGTTCGAGCAGACAATGATCTGCAGCTTGTCGTACCAGCGGTTGGTGCAGGTGCCGACCTGGGTGCCGTGCTCGAGGCGGTAGCCACCACAGAGGAAGTTGCCACAGAGCTCGCCAAGGTCGGCGGGCTCGGCGTCATCGAGGCACACAACGAAAAGGGCTGACTCGACGATAGCGAGCGACTTGGCGTTGCGCTTGTTCGACTCGCGCAGCTCATTGCGGAGGTTCGACCAAATCTTACGGTTCTCCGTGGTCAGGATTCCGACGGCGCTCTGGGCAGTGTCGGTAACCGGGATCTTGTCGGCGTCGGCGACGATACCCTGCAGGTTGGTCAGAATCTCGCGGTCCGAGAGCATGGGACGGTTCTTCGAGTCGAGCACGTCGAACCAGTAGAACTGGCCACGGCGCAGGACGACAATGTGGCGCGAGTCGTCGTAGGTCTCCATGCGGCAACCCATGTCGGTCGGGACACGGCACGAGGCGAAGAGGCGCTCGTACTGGTCCATGTCGAGCGGGGTGCCACGGATGTTGTCGGGCTTGAGCTGGCCGGTGCGGAGGTCATGGATGAAGGCCAGGGACGAGAGGATGAGCGAAGCAGCACGCGAGAGCTGAGGGTCGTTCCTCGGGGTGACATCCGACGAAAGCACGAAGAAGGGATTGAGGGAGAGCACGACCGAGTCCTGGTGGGAGAGGTACGACTCGTCTGTGGTGGGATTAGCATGGGATGTCTGACACATGAATTCAGTGGCTTGGCATGGCCGCGATGTCACCCGCTTAGGCCGCCCCGGTCCCGATCTTCTGGTCCTGTGACCCGCATCCGTTTTAACCGAGGCGTGATTACCAGGGTAGCCGGTCACATGACCTTGCAGCCGAGCAACCGGCCATGCATGAGCAGGGAAGGCCGATCATGTCCTAAGCATGCCGACGAGCGTGCTCGTGCATGTGGAACTTCCGTTGCCGTCCGGGCATCTGCCAGGGGCCGTTCGCCGCATGCAATGTACTCACACCAGAACTCCTCGATGTAGCTGTCGACGCCCTGCGCGTACTCCTCCAGGCGAGCCTGCCACTTGTCACCCTCGCCGCTCTCCAGAAACTCCTTGACGACCTCCTTGGTCTGCTCGTGCTCCTCCTGGTCCTGCAAGCCCTCGAGCGCACGCAGGTAGCGGGTCATCGAGTCACGCAGGCCGGGGACGGGGAGCTTGGGCAGGTCGGCACGGTACAGCGAGCTGATACCGACCTTGGAGTTGCGACGAGTACGGGGCGTCAGAGCTCCGGGAGGGATGGGCGGCGAGGTCGAAAGCGAGCCGTTGGGCTCGATCGAGGTGCGGCCATTGATGGTGAGGTGGTCGACATTCTTCCTGGCCTCGGCACGGATGGCCTCGGGGGTGGGAGAGTTGAGACCCTTGGCGTTGGCCATCTCGGACACTAAGATCGGCGGTGTCGGCGGCGGTTGAGGGAAGACGACGAAGGCCTTAGTTGGTGTGTGCGAGTGGGGTGCGGAATGAACTCTGGAACGCTTCTAGTGAGACAGCGCTGTGTGTGCTAGTGGTTGTGCTGAGCGGTGAGAGTGTGTGGGAGGGGGACAGGCTAGGAGTGTGCAGTTCCGGTTGCTCTTTAAAGGAGACGGGAGAGTGGACGGCAGTGGAGTAACTGCGAGTGCTATGTGTGCGATGTGCGATGAGGGACCGATTGGTAACAGTCGCTGGAGTGACAGGGGGGCAGGGGGTATTTCGAATGGTGAGCCAGTCACGGAGCTTGTGTTAGGCGGTTGAGGGGGGTTTGGGCAGTCTAGCAGTCGTGGTTAGGCATGGCGTCGAGGCGTAGGAGGGATATGGAGTAACAGTGGATGGGTAGGAGAGTGCAGTGCAGTTTGTCCGGCGGGATATTTTATGTCGTGAGGGCTTGGATGGAGATGAGTGGCGCATGATTGGGTGGGGGCCAAGCGAGGACATGCGGCAGCGGTAGGCGCAGGGTGGACACCCACGGGGTCAGGTCCCGCCTAAGTCGGCTGTGGGGGCCTGCGTCAGGCTGCAAGCTCTCGCTCTCAAGCGTCAGCCTGAGATCCCAGGGAACAACGAGGGACGACGAGGGGCCTCGGTATGAGCGAGTGCGGGGTCATCTGCCGCTGCGGTGCCGGGTGGTAATCACGTTCCTGGCGCCTGTCTATACCCGGGTGTTCCCCCTTCGTCCCCCCTTCGTTCTCCTCGTCTATCACTGTTCCAAATGCTCGTGGTTCAAGGGAGATAGATTCCCCGAATTGTCCTCCTGTCCTCATTGGCCACCGCCCTCGTCATCACTCCATTCTCCTCTCTCCTCGTCTCCCTCCTCGATTGCCTCCCCCTCCCCCGCTCTCACGCTCGGTCTTGGCTGCGTTTGACCCGAATTCCAGAATTCTCGACATCAAGCAGCCAGCCGTTGTAACCAACCTCGCTAATCCCTTGTTTCCTCGCCTCTATCCTCTCTCAATGCCGCCAGCGGACCCAGACGCTGAGCTGTTGGCCCGCTTCGCCGCCCTCAAGGCGCCTGCGACCGCCCCCGGCTCAACCGACTCTGCACTAGCTGCAGCCAAAGCAGCCGCAGACGCCGAGGACGCCTTCCTCGACCGCGTAGCGAGGGGCGACGATCCGTCGGGGAATCTGCCCAGTGACCGCTTACCCAGCCCAGCCAAACCTCCACCTCCACCGTCCAGTCATCCCCGTTCGTCATTGGCCAACAGCCAAGCCGTGTCTGGCTCCGGAGGAGTTCGCCATGTCCCGCCGCGAATATGCGTGCCGGGCGCAGACGAGCCGGATGCACAGGGTGGCGGCGCAGCCGGGGTAGGCGACGACGACGGCTCGCTGCTCAGCGCGATTCGAAATTCCTTGCAGCCGGGCCAAACCAGCCAGGAAACTCCATTTTCGAATGCCTCGAGCTCTGGCGGGACTAAACCCCGCGGCGATCACGGCACTGGTGTATCTGACGAGGACGAGATAGCAGCATTGCGGAGAGATTTGGATCCGGAGAACGACCGCAGGCGTGACCTCTCGCTCGAGATCAGCGACGCGCTCAAGGTTGCCGACGGAGCCAGGCGCAGGGCGTCCCTGTCGCGTGACCGTGCGCTCGAGGGCCCAGAGGCTGATACGGATGAACCACTGGAGACAGAGGACGAGATCATCCAACGTGCCTTCGAGGAGGCACGGCTCGAGGCGCAGACCGAGTCGGCTGCCGCTAAGAAGCGTCATGACGATGACGACGGTGGCAACGATGACGGAGACGAAGCCGCGGCCGCCAAGTCGACCGACGTCGGTAGTGCGACGTCGAGCTCTGGCGATGGCGCAGCGGCCCTCCTCCGCCTGCCGTCGCTGTCGTCGCTCCCCGACCCGCCGAGCGATGACGCACATCTTAGCGCCGAGGAGCAGGCGCGCATATCCGCCTTGCTAGGTCTGAAAGGTCCAAGCACCTTCCCGGCGGCACCGAAAAAGGCGCCGGGCGACGGGCCTGGGCCGGCACCGACGTCCTTCCCGGGTATGGACGGGGCACGCGATGCGGACCTCGACAGCTGGTGCGGTGAGTGATCCTACAACTTGAGCTGGACCGTTGAAGCTTCAGCTGACCCCAGGCATCTGCAACAAGGACGCGACAGTCCAGTGCACAGATTGCGACGGCGAGCTGTACTGCGGTGCGTGTTGGAAGGAGCACCACGAGGAGGATCCCGACCATCGCGGAAGGAAGTTTGTGTGGAACCAGACGAAGCCGAAGCCGCAGGCTCAGTAACTTTGCTCCGCCGGCCGTGCATCATGGAAGTGAGTCGTCAGAATAGAACAGAAGTTGCAGCAACGGAAGAAATAGAAGCGGACAATGAGTAGACGATCTAGAGAAACACAAATGCATGGTATACGGTCTAAGCTTTCCCTCGAAAACACTCCTCTGCGCTCGGCTTACTTGCCGCCCTTGCGCATCTTCCTCTTCCTTCCGATCATGCTTCCCAGCTTGGAGCCGAGCTTGTTGTCGTCCTTCGGCTTTCCGGTGATCTCAGCCTTGGCCGAGGTGCTCGCGGAGCTGCGCTTCTTCTCGTCCTTGGGGCCCTTGTTCATGTTGCCTCTCGGCTTCTTGGGGCCCTTCCGCTCCTTCCTGCCGTCCTTTGCTCCGTCGCGTTCCGTCCTCGGCTTCTTGGCGGGGCTGGCCCGCTCGTCGTCCGAATCGTCGGCCGGCCGCTTGGGGTTCTTCTGCCTGTCGCTGCGGCGCTTGACGACCTGGGCGTTCTCGACCGAGAACTCGATCAGGAGCGTCTTGCCGCCACGCAGGGGTGCGGCGCGGTCGTCGCCCTCGGCGATGCGCTCGCTGATCTTCTTCAGGCGACTCTTGACGTCCTCGTTCTCGGGCTTGTCCTGCGCCTGCTTCTCCGCCCGCTCCTTCAGGTCCTTGAGCTCCTCCGTCCACCAGCTCCAGAGCAGCTTGCCGACAGACGCATTGTTGTTCGCCCACCGGAGTACCTTGAGCGCATCGCGGTGCGAGCGGAGCTCCAGGAATCCGTAGCCCCTCGATCGGCCCGTGCCAGTCACAGGGTCGGGCTTCTCGGCGCTCCGCACGACCTTGCTCTGCACGACGGCCGTCTGCCTCTCGCCGCGCTTCTTGGTCCGTCCCTCGAGCGCGGCGCTCATCGTGTCGTCCGCCTCCTCGTGGCGCGCGAGGCCCTCGCGCGTGCCCTCCTTGACCTCGTCGTCGAAGGCGCGGACGGCGTGGATCGCGAGCCTTTTCAGGCCGCGGTCGGTGACGAAGAGCGGGAGCTGGCGGACAGACAAACGCGTCTTGGAAATGTACAGCGCAGGGTTGGAGCGGAGGAGTGCCTTGCGCGCCCCGAAGGCGGCTTGCCGCCGCTCAACCTCGGCGGGGGGCATCGACGCCGCAGCGGGCGAGTTCGGGAACACGACACCCTCACGCATCAGGTACGTGTTCCTCTTGTCGCCCTTTTCGCGGGCGCGCTCAGCGTCTTCCTTCAGGTTGCTCGCTTGCTCGCGCGTCACGGCGCGGCTGACAGCCAGCGTCCGTCCGTGCAGCACGAGCTTGGACGCGAGCTGCGAAGACGGGTCCGCCTGAAGCACCGACGGGAGCGCGAAGGGGTTCTTCTTCTCGCCAAGGGGCATCGCGTTCGCACCCGTCTCGCGCGCGACACGCTCAGCCTCCTTGATCGCAGCGTCGGCGTTGTCGGTGTTCCAGAAACAGACGAAGCCGGTTCCGCGAGACCGGCCAGTGGCGCGGTCCATAGTGATGCGCGCGTAGCGGATCGGACCGAAGGCGCGGAACAGCTGGCCGAGCTCCTGCTCCGTTGCCTCGAAGGGAAGGTTGCGCACGAAGACGGTCGCTCCGACGTCGGTGCCGGGAAGAGAGGGCTTGACGGGCTCCTCGTCGTTGTCCTCGTCAGAAGCAGCCTCCTCGTCATCCTCCTCGTCATCGGAGCCAGAGCGCGTGTCCGACTCGGCGGTCTCGACAGCCTCCGCGTCAGCCATGCTGACGTCGCCCTCCTCCTCTTCCTCCTCCTCCTCCTCCTCATCGCTGTCGTCGCTGCCAGAGTCCGAGTCCGAATCCGAATCGCTGCCGGAGCTGCTTCCGCTGTCCGAGTCACTGTCGGTGACGTTGCCCGCGTCCTCGGGCTTGGACTCTTCCTTCTTCTCCTCGGCATTCTGCGTCTTGTCCCACTTGTCCTTGCTCAGCGCCCAGTCGACAGCGACAGGTCGTCCGTCACCAAGCGTCTCGGTCGCCTTCTTCGCCAATCGGCCTGCCTTGCCCTTCGCGACACCGGCGTCGAGGGCGCGCTTGATGGGCTGGCCGTTGATGGCAGCCATGGCGCGCTCCGCGTCCTTCTTGACCATGAACCAGACGAAGGCGAATCCACGGGCACGCGGCGGGGCGTTGGGGAGCTTCGACGGGGCAGTCGGGAGGTCGATGCTGACAATGGGGCCGAAGGGGAGGAAGGTGGCGCGCAGGTCAGCCTCGGTCGTCTCCCAAGCCAGGTTACGGACGATGAGACGGCCGGCGTGCGAGACGGCGCCCTCGCCCTTGGACGAGAGCTTCTCGGCACGCTTCTTGAGTACGGCAGAAAGGAGAGAGCCCTTGTACACGTGTCCGTGAAGCTTGGAGACGGCCTTGACGGCGTCACCGTGGTTCGGGAACAGGATGTGCGCCGTGTCCGCCTCGACCTCGATCGGGTACTCGAGCTCCGCCTTCGCGTTCACCTTGCGGATCTTCTTCCACAGCACCGCCTTGGTCAGGTCACCAGGAAGGCCGGTGACGATGAGTGTTCGGATAGCGTTCGGATCGCTGCTCGCGCTGTCGTCGGCCGTCACGCGGGCCGTCTTCTTCGGTCGCTCGACTGCCGCCATCTCACGTCCAGGCTGAGGTCAGCTTAGCTCCTAGCCGGCCGAGCCGCGCCGCTCCCACTCTACGGTATCTCTGCAGAGCACTTGTGTCACAAAGTAGATACCCTGCAGAAGCACAAACTACTCACCTTCTTGTCGGCCCAGGACACCCTGATCTTCCTTCCCTTGTCACCGAACGCCCCTCCGTCGAGCTCAGCGAGTGCACGCTCGGCATCCTCGCGCATGGCGTACGTAACATATCCGACACCCTTAGACTTGCCCGTCTCCTTGTCTGTAGCAACGAAGCCGTGGCGGATAGGGCCAATGAACGAGAAGTGCGTAACAAGGTCGGTACTGGTAGCGTTGTAGGGCAGGGAGCTCACGAAGAGCGTCGCGTTCGCCTCGGACTTGGACTGGCGCTTCGGCTTGCCCGCCGGCGTGGCCGGGGCCGAGGATCCGGCCTCGTTGTCGAACGCGATGAAGTCTGCTTCTGTGTCTGCCATTGTGTCGTCGATACAGGCAGCTTGGTGCAGCTAGCAGATGTAAATATTGCCTCCTAGGCTGGGGTGGACACACAGAACTTCATGACTTCAGAAATCTCGGGCGGCACGTGACCAAATGCACCCACCACGTGGGATACTCACCCACGATCGCACTTTTTGCAACTTCGGGAGGACGAGCGACGAGAGTTGCGCAAAGTCGAGCAGACCACCGAAATTGCATAGCGAGCTCGCTTGACACCACCAGCATCACTCCCGCACACCATGTTCCGCGTCAACGCCCTCACGGCGTCGTTCCGCGCCCTCTCCGTCCGCCCCGTCGCGTCGTCGTCCCGCCTCGTTCTCCCCGCCAAGCCGGCCGCGTTCTCGACCTCTGCTCCCCTAGGCCTCACCGCGAACCAGCGTTAGTGTCGCTTCGACGCCGATGCCTCCGTGTCTCCTCAGCTCAAGCCATACTCCTACCACCATGGTAGCTTGGTAGCTTGGGTAGGACGTACATGGCACAAGTGTCCTTGACGAAGCTGCTTCGCACCGATCCTCTAGCTAACCCACAGTTATCCGCGGAGACCGCAAGCACAAGACGAAGCAGTCCAAGGCGCCGCTGCTTGAGGGCTGCCCGCAGAAGAAGGGTGTCGTGTCCAAGGTCTACACGACCAAGCCGCGTAAGCCCAACTCGGCCGTGCGAAAGGTGTGCCGTGTCAAGCTCTCGACCGGCAAGTCCACCATTGCCTACATCCCTGGAGAAGGACACAACCTCCAGGAGCACCAGGTCGTCCTCATCCGCGGTGGAAGGACGAAGGACCTGCCCGGTATTCGGTGAGTACGAGCGTGTTTGTGTGAGACAGATCAAAGCGGAGGGCGTGGAAAGAGCGTGAAAGGAGCGTCGACACGAGCGTCGCGGACATACTCGAGGGCGGTCGAGAACGCTGTTCTCACTATCACGCTCGACCATCTACCCCAGTCTGCCTTAGTTATAAGCGGAGACTGTGTGCAGTGTGATCTTCAAGCGCTTTTTGACCCGAACGCAATTGCGTTTGTCAGTCGCGCCGACTGGCTGCGGCGCCATCGACCGTCCTACTTGCCTGCCTTCTAGTGCTCTCAGCAGCACCATCATCGAACGTTCTTCTCCCCTATGGAGGAGAGTGCTCCTCATCCGCTCCGTTCTTGACTCCTCACAGCACTCCAGCTTAGTCTTCAAAACGTAGAGCTAACCTCCAGTTACAAGGTCGTCCGTGGTGCCCTCGACCTGCCCGGTGTCGCGGGCCGCACGTCGTCGCGCTCCAAGTACGGCGCCAAGAAGCCCAAGGCCTAGGCTTAGACGTAATAGTGTAGTTCTCCGGATTCCCCCTCATCGATTCGCTTCCCGCAATGCATTTCCATAACCATTCTGATGCTGCTGGTGCTCCACCTCCTGTGAATTTGCGTGCTACTAATGATGAACAGCTACCAATCGCACGCTTGCCCTCTTTGTAGCGTGACGTACAAGCTTCAAGTCATTGCGGTACTTGTAACAACACTATTGTCTCACTACGCAAGCGATCTTGTGGCTGTGTGTGCCTATCTGTGTGCACATGCGTGTGTCTTCCACAGTGTGGCAGCGTGTGATGGTCGATAAGGCACAATGCTCTCAGTCTGCGGCTGACGTTCGGAATATCTATATGCATGCTCTACTCTAACAACTTAAGAAGCCTAGGCCTCGATCTTGTCGGCCTTGTCCTCGTTGCCCTCCTCCCAGGCGGCGATCTTGACGGAGCCGTTCTTCTGGACGATGACCTCGAGGATGAGCTTCTTGCCGGCGGCGACCTCGACCTCGACGGCGCCGAGGCAGTTCGTCTTCTTGACGATGGGGGTCTTGACCTCCTCGGGCTCCTCGTCCGAGAACTCCTCCTCGCCCTCCTCGGGGGGCGGGGGAGCGATCGTCTCGACCTTCACGTCGTGCTTGCCCTCCCAGATCTCGAGGGCGGTCTTGCCGCCCGCGACGGGGAAGGCGGCACGCCGCCTGACAGGGAGAGGAGCGTCGGTCTCAACAACAACAGCGGCAAGGGTGTCCTCCTTGCTGCCGGGGAGGACGACACCGATCGGGGCCGACGTACACGGGACGGGCTCCTTGGCGAGCTGAAGAACGTCCTTCTCGGCAAGGCGCGAGTCGAGGTTCGACAGGTGGAGGGCCTGGAGGGCACATCCGACGGCGATGGCCTCAGAGGGGTCAAGGGCGGCAGTGACCGGTGTCGTGGGCTGGACGAGGTACGAGAGGTTCGACTGGAGGCCGGGGAAAAGAGTCGAGGCACCGGCGAGGAGAACCTCATCAATCTCTGCAATGTCGAGACCCGCCTCGGCGACGACAGCCTTCAGCTTCTCACCGACCTTGGTGTAGACGGGGAGGGCGAGACCGTCGAAACGGATGCGGTTGATCGAGGTCGACAGGTCGTAGCCGTCCTTGAGCGACTCGACGGCGCAGGTAGCCGCACCGGTCGAAGCCGAGAGCGAGCGCTTGGTGTGCTCAATGGCGAGGCGGAGCTTGGCCTCGGCGCGCTTGTCCTGAACAGAGGCGTTCTCGGCACAGGGGAGGTCAAGAGGGATCTTGGTCTTCTTGGTGAACTCCTTGGCGAAGTGCTTGAGGAGGAGGGCGTCGAGCTCGCGGCCACCGAGCTTGTCGTCACGGCCCTTGGCGAGGACGGTGTAGATACCGTCAGAGACAGCGACAACCGAAACAGCGAGCGAGGTCTCGCCCATGTCGAGGACAACGACCTTCTTGTCCTGCTTCTCGTGCTCTCCGGCGTCACCCTCCTCAGGGGAGCCAAGGAGACCACGGGCCTTGCGCTCCTCGGTCATACCGGCACGGTAGCCGGTGAGGACGGCGGCGGCCTCGTCGAGAACCTGGATGACGTTGATACCGGCATCGGTGGCAGCGGCACGGAGGGCCTCAGTCTGCTCGGGGGTGAACCAGACAGGGGCAGAGATGACGCAGTGGGTGGGCTTCTGGCCGATGAAGTCGGTAGCAGAGGTGAAAAGGGTCGTAAGGAAGAGCGAGGTGATCTCGGGAACAGTGATCGTCTTCTTGGCGGCCTGGGGCTCGGCGACGGCGGGGGTGGCAGCGCCCGAAGGAGCCTGCGAGCGCGATCCCGGGGTAGGGGCGGGGGGAGGAGGGATCATGATGTCGACAGTGTAGGCGGGGGTCTTCGAGTCGGGGATCAGGGGAGCAGCAAGGATGGCGGTGTGGTCGACCTCGTCGTAGGTGTGGCCGAGGAGGTTGCGGAAGCCCATGATCGTGTTGTGGCCGTTCTTGACGAGGTGAGGCTTGGCACCGTTGCCGATGTAGACCTGGTCCTCGACGTACGAAACGGCACACGCGATCTGACGCTCACCATCCTCGTTGGCGATGCACTGCGCGTGGCCATCCTTGTCGATGATGGCGATCGACGCGTACGACTGGCCGAAGTTGATACCGAGAATGACAGGAGCAGGAGCAGACCTGAAGGGTCAGTTCAGTCGTCAAAACGTGCGCTCGGGACGCCGCGCCATGTTGTTGCAACGACACGCCTCGAAGGGTTTTCTTAAATTATTAAGACGTACATTATGACCGATATTTTCTAGATTTCGAAGCGGAAAAAGCAGGGGACGGGGTAGTTGAATGCGCTCTTCGTGGTTTTGCGCTGGCTGCGTCGTTTCCGTTGCAGCTTTTGGGCGGGAGAGGGGCCGAACAGGTGTGATGGAGGTGCTAGAGTCCGAAAAAATGACGATCCTCTGGCCAGAGTGACCGAGAACCGCATTCAGGCTGCTGAACTTCTCCGGAGCCACGCTCTCGGATATTCGGGGTTAACCATGTGCTTGGGGCATGGCCCTCGCGTGCAACTATCATATGTAATGAACGTGCCACCACCGGCACGCCTTGCCGAGCAAGACCTGAGCACTTCAGGTTGATGCATGGAGGACCGAGATGCAAGAGCAACAGCATTGGGCAATCTCAACAGGAAAGAGTTCAGAACCGGCAAACCCTGTGCATGCCTGAGTGATGTGAATGACTTTGAATGAAGAAATCTCAGGTCTGACAGGACTGACAGGACTGCGAGCCAGGTAGTCTAGGTAGTCTAGGTAGGGCCAGGTAGGAGCAACAGGGGAACGGCTCATTGGACGCAGTGCGCAGCACAAAGTCTGACGCGCGACCGCGCGCGACTTCCTTCTTCGCTTCCTGCGTATGCGGTTTGTTTTCGTTCCTGCCATCCTGCATTCCTGTTTTCCTGTTTCCCTTATCCTATCGTGACCCAAAACCTTATCGGCACTACCCATTCTGCACACCCGGCGGGCCGTAGACGTCGAGCCGTCTCTTACTCTTCTCCAGCGACCTCGCCTGAACGCAGCACAACGCACACGACGCACGAACACTAGACACGCAACTGCGTGGACTAATCCCCCTTGGCTCCCCTTGCCCCCCTGCCCCTTCTTCCCTTTGACGTCTGGACGAGCACTCTTGGAGATGACACGGCGCCACTCGGAAGCTGGGCCAGGAAGAAGGTCAGCCCAGGCGCAGACGCCAGGAGCGCGCAGGAGCACGAGTTCCGAATCAGTGCGACTGGTGCGACAGCCGCATGTTCCTCGATCCTTTTGGGCTGCTGTTTTTCCTTGATTGATGCGCCACTTGCCCACTGACTGGGCCTGACGTGCACAGTGCGATGCGGCACTTGCCCTCGTTTGCCCTCTTCTTTCTCGTCTTCTCCTCCTCGGCCCTTTCGAAGCCGGCCCGTGCGTGCGCAGGAGCCCATCCCACCATTCTCGCAGGCTTTTCACAATGCGGCCACCCACCATCCACTCCACCACCTGCCGCCACCCATGGGCTGGACGGGCTCTGCGCCCTCCTCGCTCACGGCGCCCATGGCTCTCCTAGCATCCTCCTCTGCCGTAGACAAGGGCTCTCGCATACCAGACATCTGGTGCGTCATTGGAAGGCCAGCCTGACCTGCAACGCGGCCATGATAGTTGCGTCGCATGGCGTCGGATGAGACGCAAGATGAAGCAGGACAGAAATACTCACCCTTACGCTCAATGTTGCCCAGTTCCTCATTATCAAGCCTTCCTCGAACGGTCTCGACGTTGATCCCTCTCCTACTCCCCGCCAGGCCGACGCCTCTCGACATCCACGCTCCTTAACTTACTCCTCTTGATTCCATTCCTCACAGAAAGACACCCATTTAACCGACTGCATCATCGCTCCAACTTATTTCTCTTCCCCTGACCCGACCCGCCGACATGACGATGCGCACCTGGCATGGTGCACCACCCACTCAGCGACCGCCGACCATGTACGAAGCTACGGCCGCCGACCACAAAACCAGTGCCCCCAAGCACACAATGCTGCCGCGAGGGCGAAGTTTGACCGACCCCGACCTTCTCCTGCACATTCAGAGTCCGTCATGTTCCACCCCAAGGTAGGGTCTGCATCGCAGTGAAGGAGCAGAAACTGATATGAAGTAGCAGCACTGTTCGCTCTACAGCTCCTCTCCGACCTCGCATCGAGACCTCCGATTTTGCGCTTCCGCTCATCCCCACGATCCGCGCCGACAGCCCAATGTCTACACACTCTCGAGATCCGCGCATGGCGGACGATTTGGAGCCGCCGAGATTGTGGAAGACGACATCGCGAGGATCCCGGCCCAACTCTCCGAGCGTGACTTCTGCGTGTCCTAGCCCGACACCGAGTGCAACCCCGTCAACCTATTCGGTTCGTTTGAAGACGTCGAGTGGTGGGGGCGAAGCGTCCGGTTCGCGGTTACAGCGCAAGAAGTCGAACGCGTCCCTCCTTGTGAAGCGTGGCCTTACGCGGATGGGTAGTGTCATGAGCCGTAAGGGAGCTTCCTCGGGGGGAAGGGAGGGATCAAGACATGGGCAACAGAGCTCGACCAGCACTCCTCCACGTCGACGACTACCTCGCAACAACAGCCTGACATTGGACGATCTAGTTGAAGAGTCCAATACGAGCTCCTCTCCAGGATTGATGCGTGTACAGAGTCCTCTCCAACCGCTACTGCCGTCACAGATCTGCCAGAGCAAGGTTGAGACAGGCGGTGTCAGTCGACCATTCAATGTCCAGGTGAGTCCCGCACTACATCGTCGCAACTGACCTCAAAGCACCAACTGCATGTGACTGAGAATCTGGAGGGGTTACCAATGGAATGGCTTGATCAGCTCAAGGCGCAAGGCATGTCGGAATCAGAGCTACTGCTCATCGTTGCTGCACACAAGAAGCAACGCTCGGTTCCATTGCATCCCATCAACCCTACAGGACGCCGGAAGCCAATGCCTAACTTCACTGTGGGCGATGTGTCAGCGCCATCTCTGTCACGTTCCCAACGGAATCCTTCTGGAGGCAACGAAGATGACGTTAATGTGATCCTCCGATCACCGAAGAAGCATGGACGTCCCAGCCACCAGAATTCGGAGCCTACCGAGGCGCGCAAAGTTCCCAGAGAGAAGCCATGTCTGACAATCCAAGTGCCTCCGAGAGAACGTCCAAAAGTTCAGCTCGAGCAGGGCCACATGAGTCCGCCTTCGCTGCGAACACATGACGCGGCATTGGCGCCCGTTGGGTCCTCATTGACAGCTGCTGGATCCACACTGACGTGGCCCCGCGCCGCATCCAGTGCAGCCCCAGCTCTGCCCAATATGCCTACCGTTACCGCCGCACCTACCCCAGTGACACCACCAAAATCTGGCCCTGATCCATCTCCTCAGCCACTGGAGGCCTCAGCACGGTCCCCAACCTCAACCTCGCTTCCGGCTACACCGACCTCGACTTCTGCGAGCAGCAAAGCGGGCCGACGATCGCGCGCACTGAGCACTCAGCTCAAGCGGTCAAGCAGCATCATCACGAAGCTGCTCACCGACCTCGACCCAGCCTCCTCTCGGCCATCTCGCTCTAGTGGCCAGCATCTACAGCCCCACCCCAGGGTTGATAATGGCTCCGGATCCGACGCCGAGGAGAGGCGGAAAGGCGAACATGAGCGTGGCCCATCGAACGTCAGCGCCAGCTCATTCTTGACCGTCGGGAGCGCCTCAACAGCGGGCCGAAGAATGTCCGATGAGATTCGTGGCTTCCAAACCTCTCTCAACATCGACCTGACGGACGGCGATGAATGGGCCGCTTCGATCCTTGCGGCATGGGACGAGGAAGCCGGTACGGAAGAGCGGCCGGAAGGGACCGAAGCGGCTGAGGTAGCGCCGGCATCGCTCCAGGCTGAAGGGACTGAAGGGCCGGAGGCTGATTACGTTCCTGAGGAGGCTGAAATCAGGGTAGTGAGACCTCCGATAACAAAACAAGCGTCGATGATTTCATTGAGGGCTGTCATGGAAGAGGCGGAAGAGCGCAAGGAGCGCCCAAGACCGCAGTCAGTCTCGTTAGACCGTGTGTATTCGCCTCCGCCACCTCCGCGACCCTTACGGGTTGCTTCACCGGTAAACAACCCTGCGCCATCTTCTGAGCCACGGCTGGTTGTTCCGACAATGTCGAGCTCGCGATTGCGCTGCGTCTCAGTGGATTCGTTCGGTGTTCAGCGACGACACTCGCAAACACCGACCACGTCTCCGTCCTCTTCCGAGGTCGATCTCAGCACCCCGCCTCTCGATGAGACCGCCACGGCAGTTATCGCTCTGCCGAAGCCGATGACCCAGCCTCTCCGCATCGTCTCCTCGCGTACGTCTCCGATCCCGCCCCTGCGGATACTTCGCTCTCCGAAGTCAACCTCGATGAACCGATCGAGCTCTGGTCAGAGCCTGGACGTCACCGCTTATCGGTCAAGACCCTCCAGCCCAGCCAGCAAGCGAGACGTGCATCTGTCACCTTCAGCGCTCTCCCTGAACCACGCTCGTCTCAGTCTGCAGGCCAAGTCCACTGGATTTGCCGATTCGCCTTCGCTCTACTCTCCGCGCTCGTCTCGTCATTATTCGCCTATTCGCTCTTCTTACTCGTCACACCGTGCTTCCCTGCCTCGCCCCCCGCCCAGTCGACCGCCACCTGATGTGCCTCGTTCCAACACTGAGACAACGGAAGGCACTTCCTCCACCACCCCGTGCGCGCAGGCTTTCCCGAGCACCGGGTCATTCCTTCCGTTCAGCGAAGAGGAGGGGCACTCGCCAGCGGAGGTATCAGCCAACGACCATCGGCCCGAGAGGTTCAGCCTACCGACCAGCGCAGACAGCCAGACGCTCGAATACACCCAGCACCAGCGAGGACAACAGCATGTCCGGGGACAAGAAAGCATTCAGAGCATAGAGTCGCTCTTTGCTTCCTCTGGTGCTCTTGGCCTCGTCCTGAACCTCGACGGTGTGAACAACCGCCTAAGCGAGGGTGCCGCATTGAGCCGAGTATCATCCTGCTCGTCAGCGAACTATTCGTACCAGCTGCACGAGGCGACGGTCCAGCGCGCGTACACACGAGTACTGCGCCGTGCGCGGGAAAGCGTGCACGATCTGGGAGGAGACGTCGACGAGGTGTCGAGTGAGAGTGCGTACGGCGACGACGTCTACATCCCGCAGGGCACACTTATCACTCCGGGACACCGCTCGACTCCCAGCGGCCCGACGGGAGTGACACCTGTTGACGTATCTTTCGCGAACGCCCGCCTCATCCGCGTGAACGAGCTCGACGACCCCGAGGACGGCTACCACACCGCCTACGCCTCACCGCGCTTCGATACGAACCGCATGAGCACCATCTCCGGCTACTCCGGCAGCGTGTATCATAGTGTGAGCAGTGCGACCGATCCCGACTTCCAGTCTGCCGGCCAGTCAACGCTCCCGCCCCTTCCGATCTCCAGTCATGTCAACCACCCGAGCCCGCTCGGCCAGCTGCCGCCGCAACCCCAGCCCGTATGATCGTTAATCGTAACCCGCTAGCCAACGCCTACCTTGCTTACCATCCACTTCTATCCATCGGACAATTTAGTTTATCAATCAGCACTCATCCCATACCCACCTAGCAAACTGAGTGGCTGATCCTTTGTTGTGCATAATCGATTCTTAGATGCAATCTTTAATTAGGTTTCTGCCGTCTTACCTGGTGTTTCACATCTGTGACATTGACTGAAACAACGTGCTGCGTGCGTGCGTCAATGACTCTGTCAGTGCAACAGTGTGCGTTAGAATGAATGGCTATATGGTACATGCAATGTTGGGCACGGGTATCTATCGTTCGTTCGGCGCCGGGGCGGCGCCTACGCCTTCTTCGCGCGGGCGTACTCGACGAAGTCGTCAATCGTCGACGGCCAGGCTGCTGTATCACTGTCAGTTCCACGCAGTGTTGGCGAACTCACCCTCCTCGTCGTACTCCTTGTATTCCTTGTCGATGGTACGGAGGAAGTCGATGAACAGGCTCCACGTGTCTTTGCTGACAGCCTTGCCGCGCTCGCGCTGGAACTCGAGCCACATCTCGAGATCGTCTCCGTCGAATGCGGGCGGCTCGTCCGTCTGCGTGCTCGGCGCAATGCCGGGGGGGAGCTTGGAGAGCGCGCTCGGGCTGGCCGCAAGCGCGGGCGGGATGAAGAGGTTCCACATATCGAGGGCTGAAGTCAGCTGCACCGATCAAAGGGTAGCATACCAGTCTCGAGAGTCAGAGAGCGCGCGCCGGGCGCCTTGCACAGGTCGAACGTGTGCATGTACACCTTCTTGAAGTAGGCTGGATTCGAGTCGAGCTTCTTCCGCAGGCCGGGGAGCGCCGCCTTCATCTTGGCGAGGCTGTCGATGCTGCTGTCAGTTGAGTCACGTCGCCAAAGCTCACGAAGGGTCAATCTCGAGCCAGCCCTGCACGAAGGGCTCCTTGGCCCACTCGCCCGTCGCCTTCGAGCCGAGGTCCGACGCAAGGCAGAACAGCACGCTGTCCGAGGAAGGGTCGATGCCGAGCTCGGAGCAGAGGGCCATCGTGCCCTCGATCGTGATCAGCTTCGGGTCGGACTCGTCTGTATCGTCAGCTAACGCAGGGGGCGGAAAAGCTCACCCTTGAACTGCTCCCAGATGTCGCCGATCTTCTTCTCGTTCGCGGCCCGGTTCGAAGATGCCCCATCACCGCCGGTTCCGGCGTCAAGATATCCCTCGACTGCGGCCTGGATGTTGAACTTGTACTTCTTCAGCCACTTCGCCGCGTCCGTAGTCCTGTCATGTCAGTCGGGCTTGATATGCAAGCTCACGAGGCACCGGTGATTTCGCGGAACTCGTTCGTGATCGCCTTCTCGCTCGACTTGGTTAATAAACGTGGCTGCCGCGTTAGCTCTGTAGCCCGCCAAAGGAGCTGATTGGGTGCGGATACGGACCATTTTGGCAGTCTCTAAGTGGACCGGGTCCTACGCGGAATGCAAGGGAGGAAGGAGTTCAATGTCGAGATAAGTTGCGCTCGATGACGCGCGTGACCGTACCGTCTGAGTGGACTCCTGCGGACAGGCCTCCACTTCCTTTCAGAGTTGGGGAGTTATTCGGTCCACCCACATTGAGTGCACTTCGTCCACGCGAATCTTGCGTGGCCATGGTTTCCTCTCGCGATTTTTCTTGCCCTAATTCTGCCCTCCTTTAGGCTGCAAGTGACTCAGTCCCACACTATTTCGTGCCGTCCCCCTTGTGTCCCGTATCCGCGTCGCGGACCCTGAAGGTGCCAACCAGGCGCGCTGGCGCGCTCGGCCCTTGCTCGTTCTAGCCCAGCGGGCCAGGGAGCGCACCCCCGCCAGCGCGCTCCCTCTCGCGACGAGCATAGGCACCAACCCATGCGCCTGGCACACTCGCTGGCTGGCACCCATCGTCTGTCCTTCCTCATCTCCCACCTCGTCCTCATCGTCCTTCCGTCTTTTATCACCTCCCCACCGCAAAACACATACCCATCATGGCCGCCACCGCCGTCGCCAACAACCCCGAGGACATCGTCGCCGCCTCCTACGTCGGTTTCGACTGTGAGTTCGCCTTCGTCCCCGCAATGTACTGACTTTGCAGCGATCACTAGGCAGATCGAACACAAACTTCTCAAGCGCGGTTTCCAGTTCAATGTCATGGTTGTCGGTACGTATTCATGCGTCTCCTTGTGCCCCGAGACAACGGCCATGACACGAAAACATCTGCACAGCACGTGGGGGACGGAAGCGATGGATGTCGCGACGGTCAATGGCGGTTGAGGAAGACACGACACCCACGGCCCGTGCAGACACGGCGGTAGCGCTGACTCTTTTCCAGGCCAGACCGGTCTCGGCAAGTCCACCCTCGTTAACACTCTCTTCGCCTCGCACCTCGTCGACTCGAAGGGCCGCACCGAGCCCGACATCGCCGCTCGCTCGACCACCGAGATCCACGCCAACTCGCACGGTAAGTTGAGCCTTGTTGACACGGAGCGGGTCAGTGCACGAGCTAGAATCGCGCTCTGAGTTCCGCGTGCGGCGTCACTGAAAGCTTGTTCCTCGGTTGTTGGAAGCTGACCCGCAGTCATCGTCGAGAACGGAGTCCGTCTCAAGCTGAACATCATTGACACCCCGGGTTACGGAGACCTCGTCAACAATGACCAGTGCTGGGACCCGATCGTCAAGTACATCAAGGACCAGCACTCGGCCTACCTCCGCAAGGAGCTGACCGCCATGCGTGAGCGCTTCATTCCCGACACCCGCATCCACTGCTGCGTCTTCTTCATCAACCCCACCGGCCACACCCTCAAGCCCATCGATATCACTGTGCTCAAGAAGCTCAGCGAAATCGTCAACGTCGTCCCTGTTATCGCCAAGTCTGACTCGCTCACCCTTGAGGAGCGCGCCGCCTTCAAGCAGCGCATCATGGCTGAGCTCCAGCACCACCAAATCCGACTCTACCCCTTCGACGGCGATGAGCTTGACGCCGAGGAGCTGGACCTGAACGAGCGTGTCCGCAACATGCTCCCGTTCGCTATTGTCGGCTCTGAGCGCACGGTCGTCGTCGACGGCAAGCCGGTCCGCGGCCGCAAGCACCGCTGGGGTGTCGTCAACGTTGAGGACGAGACTCACTGCGAGTTTGTCTACCTCCGCAACTTCCTCACGCGTACCCACCTGCAGGACCTGATCGAGACCACCAGTCAGATCCACTACGAGACCTTCCGTTCCAAGCAGCTCCTTGCGCTTAAGGAGAGCTCTGCCAAGCAGCAGCAGCAGCCTGCTCCTTCAGCTTAGAGCCCCTGAGCCGTTCGTGACCTGTTCTGATACCCACGGGCAGCGTGGACGCCTATGGTCCGCGCCTGGTGATCGTTTAGTTCTTAAAACCGGAGAACCGTTAATCTAATTCCTCTCCTTTTGTTAAAGATACCACTATTGTGATGCACATGATGACATTATGCGCTGCACGCGCAGCCTGCCTCGATCTCCGCATCCCGGACTGAGGGCGGAGTCCGGACAATCTTTCCCATTCATTCACTACTCAGATCTTCCGTAGGCGAGCGGAACATATGTTTACGTAAGAGAGTCGCCAAACAAAAGTTCGCTGGGGTGGAGTCAGGTTCCCGGCACTTACGGTACAGTGGACGAGCATTCCTCATCGGCACTCTCCTCCGCACCCCACTTCCACCATTCTACCCACTCGCATCGTCCGCAAGATGGCCCTTCCTGCTCTTTCTGGCGTTGAGGCCGCTAAGCGTTTGGCTGCTTACGCTGCCGTGGACCGTCACGTCCTCAAGGGCTCTAAGGTACATCAAGGTGGAGGCATGTCATAGACAGCTCCGACAGACTTCGAGTGCTGCCCAGACTGTTTCTGAAATTCAGAGAACCGCATCTGTGCAGGAGGACTGGATTGATGCTTGTGCCGAATTGAAGCAGTGCTGCACAGCTCCCATGAAGAACTCCCAGCTAACTCCCAGCTCGTCGGCATCGGTTCCGGCTCGACTGTTCCTTACGTCGTCGACCGCATCATCCAGCAGGGTGCTGAGGCCAACAAGGATCGTCTCTTCTTCCCTACTGGTGAGATTTCGCTCGCATGTCTGAGGAGTGGATGGTGAACTACTGCACCACTATTATTCTTGCTGATGTTATCGATGCTGGTGGTATCCTACACCTGAGCTGACACTCCAGGCTTCCAGTCGAAGCAGCTCATCATCGACGCCGGACTTCAGCTCGGTGACGTCGACCAGTACTCCCGCATCGATGTGTGCATCGATGGTGCCGACGAGTGAGTCCTCAGCTGGCTGTGCCATTCACTATTGCTAACGGAAAGGGTCGACGCCCAGCTGAACTCGATCAAGGGCGGCGGTGCCTGCCAGCTTCGCGAGAAGGTTCTTGCCGACATGTCGGACGTCTGGGTCACTGTCGCCGACTTCCGCAAGAACTCTGAGATTCTTGGCCAGAACGTGAGTACTGATTAGTGAAGAGTATCACCAGTCCCTTTGCTACCGATCATCCAGCTTTTGGGCCTCCCTGCATGAGCTAACACCGCAGTGGAAGCAGGGTATCCCTATCGAGGTTGTCCCCTTCGCGTATGTCCAGGTCATGGACCGGTTACGGAAGGCTGGCGGTGCCCCTGTCCTGCGCATGGGCAAGGCCAAGGCCGGCCCCGTCGTTAGCGACAACGGCAACTTCATCGTTGACTGCCCCTACCCCGAGGAGATGATGCGCGACCCCTTCAAGCTCCTCACCAACCTGAAGCTCATCACCGGTGTCGTCGAGGTTGGTCTCTTCTGTGGCCTCGCCAAGGCGGCCTACTTCGGCAATGAGAACGGCACCGTCATCATCCGCACGCTCACTGGCACCGAGCAAATCAAGGAGGTCCCCACCGAGGCTCCTCTCAATTAAACTAGACTCATGCATTTCTTTCTCTTGGGGTTCTGCTATGGTGTGCGGGGATGCGGATTACTCATTGCGTCGCACGTTCGAAGGTGGATACGGATGTGCCGTGCTGCGTATGCCGGTCACGGTCGCCAGTCGCCGAGCTTGTCAGCAACTCGCTCGCCTCCCACACATCGCCGATTAGGCTCAGCCTGGTAGTTCTCCGCCGTATCAACATGTTTCCATCGGCGATCTGGGGGCCCGCGTAACCTCCATTCCATCCAGTTGGCCCTGCTGCTCGCACCGCGCTGCATGCGACGGACACCGCCTAAAAGTCGCCGATATGTGACCTCGCGCCACAAAACCAGTCGCGGTATCAGAAAATGACGTGTGGACCTCCTCCCGATCTCGCACCCAAAGCATTGGGCTACAAAAAGTCGAAACTCACCATCCCTCTGTCACTTCACCATTCACCAACTCTCAGACAGCCATGCAAGAGCTCCACGATACGCGCTGCGGCGGCTACTGACGACCCATTCCTCACTCACCAACTCCCAGCCCCCTCTCCTGTCCTGTTCCCATCCTCCCCCTCTCCATCCCATCCTTCCCTCCTTGCGTCCTCGTACGCTCCTAGAATCTGTGCTTCGGGCACAGGTTCGACCCAGACATTGCCTAGAGCGTTTTCCCGTTCCTCGAGAACATCCTAGTGGGCGCCCTTACTATATGACTGGAAGAATAGCGGCTTAGGTCTAGACAACCTGTGTCGCCGGAAGCTGTGGATCCTACGGGCTTCGCAGCCGAGGGCGGCCGGCGCTGCGTCGTCCACCCTTGGCCATTCTTCTCGTGGACGGCTGAGGACTATACGTCGCTAACATTTATCAATACGTAGCTCTCACTTTTACACCATCTCATGAATCATGTTGCTCAACCTGCTTTAGCTCAAACCTCATCCACGGCTGTCGCGCTCTGACAGAGTTCCGAACCAGTGAATGCGCTCACATCAGCTCGTGCAGCTCGTCCAACTGAGGGATAGCGTCTGAAACACAGTGTCGGTCAGACGGAAACGTTCGAGGCGCGGCTCAGCAACGGCCCGACCTGTCGAGACGACAACGTTACTCGCAGCGCGACTTATACAGAACTGATCGATTGAGATGGGTTGCACAGGACGGCCAGGCGGCCGTTTATATATCTACAGGCAGCTAGAGAACAATAAGGCTAGCTGCAGGCTGCCGAAAGGCGCCGGGGACGACGAGAATGTGTGTAAGAAGCATGAGAACAATAGAACGTCAAAACGGGGGTGCGCCCGAGCACCGGGGTGACGAGCAAGAAATCACGTGATTTTTCGGAACTCTTAAACATGGATCTCAGATTCTGAGACAAATGCACAACAAGTGTTTTATCAAGGCCACTTAGCTCAGTTGGTTAGAGCGTTCGCTTCACATTGATGATCGCGAGAGGTCGACGGTTCGAACCCGCCAGAGGTCACGTTTTTGCTTCTGAATCATGTTGTTTGCTCGCAAACAGTTGCACTGCTGTCTCCCTATGGTGGGCTCCTGCATCCGAAAGCTTACTTGGAGTGGGAAGCTTGCTTTTTGGACCTAGTAGTGCTGCGGCGGAGTGGCAGGGGTGGCGGGTGCCGAGTGTCCCGCTCCACAACCCCTTCACGCCAGTCTATAGAAATGACTGTTTGCGGTTTCAAGCTTGCTGCCTGCGGCGGCCACTGGGGCAGTATAAAGATGGCATGAGCTTGGGAAGGCTATTCCTGAGACAGGTAGCGCTTTGGGGTTGAGCGTCTCATGAAGTGGCACATGACACCATTCATCGACCGTCCGTCCCAGGCAACTATGCTGCAAGTGAACGTCAAAGCATTCAGCTACGGTTCCAAGTCGGGGCTTCCACATGCTAGCGCATGGGTCTTCTCGCTCTGGGCTGTCTGACTCCAGAGCCTGCGCCTATATCGAGCCTGAGAAGGGAAGACAAAGCTCAACCGCTTCCTTCCCTCCCTTCCTCCCCCTCTCTCCTTATCTACCTCTCTCTCTCTCTCTCTCTCTCTCTCTCTCTCTCTCTCTCTCTCTCTCTCTCTCTCTCTCTCCCCCTCCGAGCGAATGCTCAGAAGACAGTGAGCGGGCCACAGCGTCTCTTACTTCCGCAGACGGATGCAGAGCTCATCAATTAATGGCTTCCCGTGCTGTGCGGTTCAGTCACGCTTGCCTGCATACACGACAACACGGTCGACCACGTATGGAAGGCATGGCTCCAACTTGCCCTGTCGGATGGACGTTCGTCCGAAAGAATGAGTTGCGCCTGAGCCTATTCCGTCAACAGCGCACGCTGACTGGCCTGCACACCGTCACCTCTGCCGTCACATTGTCATCATCTGCCGCACGTTCCGATCTGTCGCTCCAGATGTGCTGATTAATGGGCCGGGCATTCACAGAACGATGCGAACGCACGCCAGAAACTCTACTTTGCCCCGAGGCGCCCGATCGCAAAGCCGTTATGAGCTTAACGAGACAGGTGACTCTCTGTGCGGCGATGCATGACGGGAGTCCAGAGATCACCGCCACACTGATGTTCTTCCCGTTTGCATCGCCGCGCATCGCCCGCCACTCTAACTTCGTGGTCAGGGCTCTGGAACGACTGAAAGCGCGACGGCAACTACTCCGCCTACAGACGGCACGCACATCTCTATGACAGCGAGGAACATGCGATCGGAAATCGGGCAAGCATGAGTGGGTTAAGCTGGTTAAGCGTCCCGAATCTCGGCGGGCGAAGCGCGACGGCGAACTTTAAGAGGGGCGAAAGGTGGGATTGCCGAGAATTCATCAAAACTTCACAGAAAGTGCAGAAGCGAGCAGAGAGACGAGGAGGTTTGTAGCAGCGATGCACGCTCATGTATACAGTTGAGAGCGAGAGCACACAGAAGGTGCAATGAGGCGTGAGCGGAATAAGCGAAAGTACCATTGTGAACGCCCGAAGCCCATGGGTGGGCTCTCGGAGAGCGCGTTCTCGTCAATGTCGTCATCAGCCTTCCGAGCCGAACAATCGCCGGAGGTCTTCCTCTCCTCGCCTCTCTCGTTGCACAACAGAGGCACATTGTGCGCACCGTTCTGCGTTCTTTCGTGAATGCAAGAGAACTGGGCCTCAGAACGACATGTCCGTGCAGCCACGCGCAAACCACCAGAGTACGTCGGTCCGCGTCTGCACCCTCAGCACAACAACGCGCCACAGGGTCCGTCCCTCCTGCAATCGTATTCGCTCTTAGACATCCGCTATACGACGCCGGAGATTATCTGACCGAGCCTGGACCGATCGCGCTGATACCTGGACAGTTCGTTTCAGGGCTGTGGACGGCGATTTTTCTACGTCTGCACCAGTTGGTACGAGCCAGGGATTAGAGAGGGATCCTGGTGGATCCTGTTCCCAAAGACATCACTTCTGGGGTCGGCCCTACCATCTTCGCGTTTGAGGTCGTCGTCACCGATGCCATTTCGATCATGCACAAGAATCCCTTATGCTTCATCGATTGGAATCAGAAGTTACTTCAGACTTCCTCATGTGAGCTTGCGTCTGGATGGACGGTCGGCAACATGTGCGTCGGGCGTCGCTAAGGCACCAGTGACTCTGTGGAGTATGCAATGCTTCATTGGGTAGTGGAAATGCGATTCTTCTTGTATGTGCATACAGTCTATGCGTAATCTACAAACATAGCGGTGGACTCTGGGTCTCGACCAGCGAGAGGCAAGGGATGCAGGATGTGGTTGTGTTTTTGAGGTTGAAGTGGGGTGAAGGCAAAGGCATTTAGCACCAGGCGGCGTAGTAGCCGCCCTTGCCGGAGGCGACAAGGTCGAGGTCGCGGCGAACCTTGGAGATGCCATTGTTGGTGCTGCAGGCGCGGCTCCAGGCCTTCTCGGACTCGCCCTTGTACTCGATCTCGATGACGTGCTGGCCGTAGACGTCGGTGTAGGCGTCGCACTCGTTGTAGACGGAGCAGGACTCAGCGATGGCAAAGTCGAAGCCGGCAGCCTTGCCGACCGAGGTGATCTCAGCGGCGTTCTTCTGGGCGACGGCGAGGCCGCGCGAGTGGGCGTGGTCGATGAGAATCTTGGCGTACTCGACGTTGTTGTCCTCCGACAGCTGCGAGAACCGCGTGAAGGTGTCGAAGTTGTCGAGCTCGATGCCGCGGTAGCCCTTGTCGGCACAGCCGTTGATCCAACCCTTGACAATGTTGGCGAGGCGGTTGCGCTTGTCCGCGTTGCTGGTGTCGAGGATAGGCTCGTCCCAGTCGAGGTCGTTCACGACCTTACCGTTCTTGCGGAGGAGAAGGTCGGCGTTGGCGCCCGTCCAGGTATTGTCGTCAGGCTGACCCTGGAAACCGTTGATGTAGCAGATGGAGTAGATACCGGGGGCGGGGTCCGCCTCACGGTCACGAACAATAACTCCGACACCAGAGGGGGGGTTGTAGGCACCGCCGAGCTGGTAGTCCGGCTTGGCACCGGCGGGAGGGAGGGTGATGGGAGCGACTGCGGCAGCGGCGAAGGGAAGGGTGGCAAGAGTGGCAAAGAGCATTGTGAAGTTGTCTTGGGCTCGTCTAGAGTGTTTTGGGGTGAAGAGAAGGGGATTGGGAAGTTCTTGAGTGAGTTGATGTCGGCTTCTCGTCTCTGTTGCTCTCTTATATAGACAACGAGGTCACTTCTCGCTACTGCAAGCAGCAGCAGTGTTACACCACTGCTGCGTCACAGATTTTTACTGGCCGTAGTGACAGGACGGCAGGAGCGCAACGGGCAGAACATTATGGGTACACAGGAAGATCTCGCGTCTGGTGCCTTTCAAACGTACGGCCCAGGGCCCTAGGAGAAGAGCTGATCAGACGTGGTGCGTTCCTTACTCTCCTCCTTTGGCGCAGACTTGCCCGACAGTGTCGGCACAGCTGCGCATCTGACCCGGATCACCTGGACGACCCTCTGGCAGAATGTCGTGATAGTGGCCGATACTGAATGGAAGGAACACCGAGCGCCCCAGAAGGAAGTGCCACAGGGACTAGGACGCGCTTATCTTGAATACAATTGGAGCCCTGTGGAGCTCGGCGCGTTTGCGTCTTAGGTTCCTCTGAATAGCATATCGGGGGGGCAGGTGGGCCAGCGTGCTGCCCAACGGCCTCAGCAAGGTCGCACCAACGTATGCGCTGCGCGCTCCCTCGGAAAAAGGTGAGTGAGGGCGAATTACATCAGCTTTCAAGGATAGAGTTCAGAGAACTGATTGTGGGTCGCGATTGAAAGGCCAATAGGCGTTAACATGGCCCGACCTGCCGTCATGAATGGTACAGCGGAAAAACTGGCGGCTGTAGCGCTCCCGACGAGCAGCGCCCGAAGGCTAATCCCTGGTGGTCTGCGAGCGTCTTGGGTCACTCCTTAAGTCAATTGTCACTCCAGTGTGGTCTGCGCGCGGCTTAAAGCCACGAGTTCAACATGTGCGAACCTTGTTGGTCTCCGACAATGCATGATGAATTGCAGACTGCAGAGTTACGACAGGTGACCCGAGTAGTGGATCCAGTAGCGTCAATGACTCGATCTTCCGCCGGACATCGTGGAAACGAGACGATCGTCTTCCTCTCGAACTGTCTTCTCCATAAGCACTGTCAGATGACGGTCCTTGTCGGCCCGGGCAAATCTCCAAAGCCTAAACCTTCTGCACCCAGGCCGGGACTGGAGGGCAGCAGCGCCTCATCTGTTCATATGTTCGCTTACGAAGCGCCCAGTCAACTCTATTAACTCTATGCAGAACAAGCCTGTTCGCTAAACAAACGAGCTGTGCCCACCTTGGCCCGCGGAAAGAGTGTGCAAGGTCGCCAAGGCAGCCAAGGCTCTTAGTCTAAATCAGGTAGCGCCGCCACCCGCATGTAGCCGCATGAATCGCATTCACTCGCGCACCACCCCCAAACTGCTCTTTCAGAAGACGCCGAGACGAGTCATTGCGGCGTTCTGCTCATCACCCGCGCAGCACGGGCGCTGATTGCTTATTCACGATGCATGCGAGGACTATGCCGTCAGCTTGTCTCGTGTGTTGACTGGATGAATCGGCGTTGCCGCTGTAAGCCGCAGGGCAGGGCAGCTGGTGTTGAATGCGCATCGAAGCTTCAAGGGTAGTCCCAATTCTCGTTATCTGATTCAAATTTTCATAATCTCGGCCACACGCTGCCGATAGCGTGCTGTAAGGGTCACGAAGAGTTGCGCTGTTGCAACGAGATGGCCTCCGTACTCCTCTTCGCTTGCTGCATGAAAAGCAAAGTGGTGCTCAGCGCTTGACTCGAATTCGGCCGAACGTTGAGCGGATCTCACGCAACATGCATACAGTTCAGCGATGACGATCGGCTGCGGAAAGAGCATTCCAAGCTCCGTAGATTTAGATCGGAGTGGCCTCCAATTTGAGCCCCAGCCTCGCCTTTTGCCCGCTCACAATCTCTAGCTCCACCTCCGGATGGTGGCCCGAAGTTCCCCCATCCAACCCGTCGGACCGGCCGGTTTCGGTACGGTACTTTGTCACGTCCAGCAGTTACTGGAATAGGAGGAGATGTCACGGCGAGGGACAGGAGACCCAAGGGCGCCGAATCTAATGAAGGCACTGTGGATCCGCAGAATAATGTAACTTCGCGGTCTACTGAAGTATAGCCGCTCCTGAATCCGCACCCTCGTGATGTCACGGCGGGTGGAGCGGTCGAGACCGAGACCGAGAGCTCCTGCCATCCCCGCGGCCGCATCGCTGCACTGCTGACTTGTGCGAGCTCCACAAGCAGCAACTTTGCGGTGTATGCCTACGTACTCTCGAGGACGTAACTCCGGATTGGGCGCAGGACTGCTGCCCAAGTGGCGTTAGAGCAAGATATTGAATAAGTGAGACAACGGGCTTTAGTCAAGAGCCGAAGAAGTTCGGCGTAGGAGTGGGGTCACCGAGAAGCTCGGTCCCCAGCCGAATGCTTAGTATGCTTATGCGATTGCATCGTCAACCTTAAGCTGACTTACAAGCTGAGCACGGAGCGTCCAATTATGTTCACTGGTGACTGCGCCGGATTGCACGTCTCAAAATCCCTGATCAACATGGTGGTCAGTTCACACAGTCGACAGCGGTGTTCTCGTAAATCCACTGTTTCGGGAAGGCGTTTTCTCGATGCTTATCTGTGCCTGCGCATGGTAGACTGAACATGAGCTCATCCCGCACTGGGGTCGGCCCATTCGGTCGAGCTGCTCAATGATCTCTCTTTTAGTCACATTCAGTCAGTCTTTCGTCATGGCGCAAGGGTGAAGTTGTCATGCAGAGCGTTTCGCCCGATACGCTGTCAGATCCGCAGTTCTGCGTTATCGCCATTGGTGACGTCGAGACATCTGCCGGGGAGAGTTCAACCTTGATGAAGGTACGAAGTTGACAGGTTCAAGGCAACTCCAAGGGGTCAATGGAGCGTTGTTCGTCCAAGCTATCATGATTTTGTGGTCCTACGGCCAAGAGTGAAGTTTGTTCTCTGAGCGTTTCATGCCAAAGGTCGGCCCGCCTAACTGATATGTGGTAATTTGCCCATCTGCCCACCGGACGGGCCGCTGCGTGAAGGTGGATCTCCGATGGCGAACCCTTCACTGGTGTGAGATCTCGGCTACTCAGCTAGGGTCTCAAGGTCAGCAGACCGACGATAATGATTGCGGCCCTCACGGCGTCATTTGCGCCCAACGACTGCACTAGCCGTGGTGGCGTCGATTCATTCATTTTTCGACCTTTTCGATCATAATTACGACTCGCTTTCCTGTTCCAGCCGTCTTAGCCTAATCCCACCTTGTTAAATGAAGTATCTCGGTCGCTAGACTCGGTAGCTGTTGGTCCACTGACCTGGCTGGTCAGGTCATGCAGCTAGTCGCGCAGTTTGTTCGGGTGGCATCCGTCCGTATCACATGAGAAGGCGGCCTGCGTTCCGTCGAAGGCAGGACACTAGCCAGAAGTAGTGCGGACGTCGTCAGCTGAAGCATGCTGTGTATATACGAGAGCTACCGATGTCGTCGATCGAATGATTGAGCGCATAGCGTCACTCGATGCTAGGCATGTCTCTCGATACGAGGACATTGACTCGGACTAGCCAGGTCCATGGCGGTGTCGATCGCGTTCCGAAGGGTACCTCGCGGCTCCTTGCGAGGAGCTGCTTCATTGACATCCCCTGAGGTACCGATGGCGCCACATCCTCCAGAGCAGCAGTAACTCATGCAGCTCCAAACCTGTGCAGTGAAGGTTAAGAGGCATAAGAAGAGACTAGCGATCGTAGTGAAGGTCACCGATGGCACATGTGCTTCGTCGTTAGATGTGTCAGCACCAAGTCCTAAGTCTAGGCCCGAGGAGCGGAAGACCGGGATTAGATGGACAGGGAGGGGAAGGGACCTCAACATGTGCACTGTGCTGATGAATAGTGTCTCGTCATGGACTGGCTGCCCCCAGACCTGTGCACTGATGACGGAGCTCACGGCGTCTGCACATGTATACCATTAAGAGGTGCCAGTGGAACACTGAGGCCAGTGCCATGAGCTGCTTAAGGTGGCGGTCAGTAACCGTCAGTACAATCTGTAAGAGTGTCAAGCAGGAAACGGCGGGTTGTCAGACCTCACTCTGCCTGTCAACGACCAGACCGGTCTCCGCAGGCCGCGTCTGACGCTATCGTCGAGCCCCACTCCGAGGCTGCTTCGATTCTGTGACTGTTGTTAGCACTCGGACTCACCCAGTTGCACGCCCCCGATGAAGCGAGCCTAACCGACATCCTCTCGGTGAATGCTGTAGTTGTGAAAGAAAGCAAAAAAGCGATGCTCGATACCTTTAGACTTCGTACCTGTTCCTGCGATCGTCACGCCGCAAAGCCGTTTGACGAATCTTGTTGTATTGATCATGGGAGCCACTGCTGGTCAAATGACGCTCGCTGTACGTACAGAAGTACGGTGCAATGATTGTAACGAGGGGTTTGCTGCAGCGGTTGAAGGACGTGGTTACAGCTCTACGATTGTCGGAAGTCGCACCACTCGACCGAGATCTCGACCCCACGTACGTCCGTGTCTCATTGTGTTGTATGAGCAATGCGTTTGTCGTGTGTTCGCATGACCTCGTCGTACGCTCACATTTTCGTTGCGCAGGTCCAGATGTTTGATCCGCGTGACGCTACTCGTCGCGTGGAGAAGTCTGGATCGTGCCCTCCTTCAGTTTCATACAATTTGGCTCGCATGGACAACCAAGAGACAAAGTTGATGGCCCCTTCGATATTCCGAATGGTGTGAGTGGTAACTTGAGGGGCTTGACGCAACACCCAAGGGGGTGAGGGGCAAAAGGAGAAGGGGGTTGTGCTGGATTGCTTGGTAAGTGCGTCTCTGCGTTAGGCCCCACCTCGTGTCAGTTCCGTTCATCAGGTCGCCGCGAAATGTTAGTCTATGCAAAGCTCAGCATGCAACAAAAGACGGAGAACGACGAGGGAAAGCCATAACTTGATAGTCGTTCTGGTTCTTTCGAGAGGGTGGCGCGGTTTGAATACGCCGCCTCACACGGTCACTTGATCGCCTTCTTGCGATGATCAGCTGCGTCATGTCGGAATGTTGAAGAGATGGCCCGCAAGCTACAAAAGTGCGCTGTGGGATCGACGAGCAATCCGAATATCGGCAGCTCCAAGTAATATGCAGCGCGCTAGCGCGCTCCACAACCGTACGAGGTCAGCGAGGAGAGCAAGCACACAGGATTTAAGCTCCGTGTTACACGTTGCATGTGCTTATATCATGACTGAGCGGCGGATCAGAGCCCGTTGACGCAAGCGTAATAGGAACGTCGGTGGCATGTTTGGTGTTTCAGATTGTCGTGATCTCGTGAGCTCAGCAACCCACGCAGTCCACGCAGCTGAGGCAAGGGATCAGTCCACGGCATTGGAGCGTCGTTGGGAAGTCGCCGGCCGTCGAACCCCGTCGGAGCAAAGCTCTGGGAGCGTCGTGCTGATAGAACACTGACGCCGTCCGATAGCAAGGTCGAGCGACGTCTCAAAGAGACTGCGTTCCGCAACACCAGCCTTCCCATGTGATCGGACGACATGTCGCCGAGCAGTGTCGCGGTGGTGTCATGTTGTGAATGGAGGAGGTGAAACGTCTGAAGACCCCATAGTAACCAACTAACAGCTGCACAGCTAGCGTTCTATTCGTGTGCCGGGACGCTCGCGACCGATGCTTAGAGGCAAGAAGGATGGAGTACGCCGCCAGCCACTGTACGCAATCACACGCCAGTTAGAAAGGTCTGGAATCTGATTGATGGACCTGAGGGCGTGTCTGCGGTATTGGCCGGCCCATCACCGCTTACACTGACCGACAGCCTGATAGTCTGACCGACAGCACGGTCTTCACAGCATGCAAAATCGATACGAGTGACTGCAGCATCGCATGCCTCGCTTAGTACCAGGAAGACGTCAAGGTCTAGACCCAGGCTGGCACGGGTGACCTGACCCCCTTATGCTGAGACCCCAGATCTGGCAAAGTTCGGGACAGCCCAGGCCTACGGATATGCATACAGTGCACCCCACTTATGTCTGTATTCCAAACGAGAGATCAGCTCCCAACTCACGAGTCCACCAATCCGCGCGACGAGAATACGCACAGGCGAGTGCCGGTCCCCGAACCCCCAGATCCGCGATTATCGGAAACGAGACCTGAGACATGAGAAACTGCGACCTACGGCTGGCGGCTGGGCGAGTTGGAGCTGGGTGAGGTTGCAGGCGAGTCAGACCTGGTCAGACCTGGTCAGACCTGGACCCGATGGTCGCTGACCGCCGACTAAAAGCCGCCTGAAACACGACAGGACTCAGAGATGATATTATGCTGGCTGCGGTGTTAGTACGGCTGTCAGTCTACCGTCAGTCAGAGGGTCGACTCCACTGGAGTAATGAAGTGACGGCCACATGAGAGGCTTCCAGGAGGGGTTGAGGGTCTGTCACAGCCGGGCACAGCGGGCAGGGCCAGCAGGACTGCGGTGGTCTCGACACTTCGACATGGCGAAAATGTCAACATTGTCATGTCTCGTGTCATGTTTCGTCTCGAGGACACGGCTGCGATGATCGGCGCGGCGACGCAGGCTTGAAGACTCAGCTCGACGCATGTCACGTGCGCACAGATCCGCGTTCCGCTTGTCTCGTACTCTCGTAATTGATATCACGCGATTCGGCGGTGTTCAGTGAGCGTCCCCGTGACGTCGCCCTGTGCTCAGTGTATCGCGATCAGGGGCCCCTTGATGGTGACGAGATCGAGGCGGTTTGCGGTCGGACAGAATCGCGTTCGCGTTCGCGTGCGGCGAGGCTGTGGTGGTGGCTGTGGGTACACGGCTGAATGCGGCATATCAGATGCTCATGTGTCCAAAGCTGCCGAGCAAGCACCGCAGATGTGCCAGGACCAGACAGGAGCGGTTCAGCGAGGGAAACAATGACCTGGGAAGGGCCCGGGAAGAGGGGGGGGAATAGCAAAGGATGAATATGGGCAGACAGGGGGTTGATGACATCACGGCGCGTAAGGATGACCCAACTGAAGACTCGGGTTGGACTAACGTAGTGCCCAGGTACGCCGTTCAGTTAGCCCTTTACGAGATGGATTTGGAAGGGCCGAAGCGCGACGACGCGTAGAGTGAGAGCGGTGGCGCCGGTGGCGTCGAGCAAGGAAGGCGTGATGGGTGGTCGCAGAATGCAGAAAGATAGACATTCGCGTTTTCTGTGCGTTGCATTCTCGTGATCAATCCATACCTGCGTCGTGGCCGAAACGAGCATACAGGTTGCGGGGCAGCGGCGTGCTCCCGAGCAGAGGACGGACGCGATTGCGGGAACCTGACCGGAAGTGGGACCTTAACATTGAATTGACCCGGCCCCGCAGGACACCGTAGGTGCCAATGGAACATATCTTCATCCGCGACGCGCGCAGAGTGCCCTGCATGCGCTTTACGCGGCGCGCGCCGCAGCAGTCTGTGCACGACCAACCTGTGGCCCAGAAGACAGGAACAGATGGCCTGCCGTGGAGTCGGGAGCGCCATTGCTCCAGGACGCGAGATCGCGGAATAGGGTTCTGCTACGTTGGTGGCGTTGTGGAGATGAGCCTGGCCTTGATGCGCCGCGCCGCTCGGAAAGCAAACAAGCTTACTTCGTGGATTGCAGGATAAGCTTCTGATCACTTGACTCGAGCGCACCTGCTTGACGCAGCTGGATGCCTCAGCGCAGCGCAGCAGCTGTACAATGGACGGCCTTCATCGCAGAGACAGCGCGCACGGGGCGCCCATTCAGTCTCATCGCGCCATCGCCATGTACAAGAAAGGTTGTCCGATTAAATTGGACCTTGTATTGTTATTCCTTTCCCCACATGCTTGTGGCTGGAGCCGTTAGCCGGTCCCGGGCCGGAGCAGATTGTTACTCTTTCGGCTCTCCGCGACTGTTCTTGGTTCTGTGCGGCACTCCGATGCTTTTCAGTGCAATTTGTGCGTGGTTACGGCAAAGCTAGCGAACCTTCCTCGTCGTGGCGATGAGAAGCATATCGGAGCACTGCGGTGCCTTGGGATCTTAGCACTAGCGTGGATCGAAGAGATGTTGTGGTAGCCAGGTACTCTTTGGTCAGCGGGCCTTGGAGCGCGAGACAGGTGACTCCAACGAACTGGGACTAGCGTGGGCAAGAGTGTGCAGAGGTGGTCGGAGCCGCGCGGAAGCCTGAGCATGACAATGAAGGGTCAGTGGGTGGCCACGGTTAGTTCAGAGCTTCCCTCCTCGAGGTAGCATGTCCATTGGGTCAGTGTCCCAACGGCAGGCGCGTGTCCCCCATGCAGAGCTGCGTTTGAGTTCTTGCAAAAGCTTGAGCCGAGGCACGCGCAGTGAACTTCTGAGGCGGTCCGGGCACCGTCTCTGAGATGCAGTCTCCGAGGTGGAGGATAGCAAGCAGGGGCTAGTAGCGCTGACCATCCTTATGTCATGGCAATATATCTCCGAGGGGCGCGCTCGTCAGCACGATCACAGCCATGATCGACCGATGCCGCTTGCTGGACCGAGCCCGTGCCGGCGACTGAATAGGATAGGCAAGCCGAGGATTATCACTCTCCCGGCGGAGCCCGCTCGTAACCTAGATGCCGGCAGCACGTCAGAAGGTGAAGGAAGGTCGAGCCAGAAGGCCTTGATCTGCACACGACCCGAGCACTGCGTGAAGGAGATGGACACTTTGGTCCTGTTAACCTATCTTCTCACTGTGCCTGGGTTTGTTTTATCCTGGCTGTGGATGAGAACATGGGTAATGTCGCTTGGTTACGGCCCTCTAGCTGGGCCAGCATTATCCCCACTCACCAGTTGCACCTCGGTACCAGTCGCCCATCTCTGCTTGCTGCACTAGCCCGTAGCCCGACATTTTCGCGTTCTGGTTGATGCCAAGGACAAGGAAGGAGAGGGAAGGTAATATCGACGTGCCGTAGTGTCCGAGGTTTGGTCTCTCTGCGTGAATTGGAGATGTGACGCCTCGTGCCTGTTTTGCTCATGTTTAGGTCACCATTCTTGGAGGTCTAAGGGCTGCCAGGGATGTCCAAGGGATGTGATGGTGAGGTGGGGAGTTGAGTTAAGCCCTATGTGGTTCCTAGACGTTACAGGTCATCTACGCAAGGGCCTTCGCAGTCGACGCAGTAACAGTGTTTGCTGGAAATGTCTTGCATTCTGGAATCGTTTGCTCACAGGAGACTACTGATGTCACTGGCGTGCACAGACAGGCGAGTGCCTATCAGCTTGTACTAGCATGACCTGGGTCAAATCTTAAACGCAAGTACGTATGTCTGGAAGAGGTGGTGCGGTGTGCTGGCGAGTGATTGCGAGCAATTTGTGGTATTGCGGGTATTGTGGAGATTCATTGTCAGGTGTGTGGCCAGGTTGCTGAGACGAGATCTGAGGAACAGAGGTGAAGGCGGGAACCAGGCGAGACAGACCACCGAGCCACCCGATTTCGTGCCCTCGCGAGAGCCGAGGAATTCAGAGGACCGCACAGGAGGAGGGTGTGCTGCTACGTACGCTGGCGTGTTCGGAGGCATAGCTTAAGTATGTTTGCATACAGTTCGACACAACTCATCTGTGCGCCTTTAGACTTTGATCGAAGACGACGTCCCCCTGCGTGCAGAACTTTGCGAACTGTGTCGACCTTTGTTGGTGTCTTTGTTGGTATCTTCTGAAAGGAAAGTTCGTGACGAATGCGGACGCAATGAAAGGGATGAAGGCGAGTCAAAAGGTGCATGAATGAATGGGCTCTGACCGAGAGAAGCGAGAGGAAGCGACGCTACGACTGACATTGCGCGCAGATGGCCTCGGTGGTCAGCAGGATCACAACTAACTCTATCCTCAAGCGCCAAAGGCCCACCAGGCTATAGCTTGATATGGGCTAGTCCGGGTGTGATGGGAGTGGAGGGATGTTTATTCAATTCAAATGTGACTTAATGTTGATTGCATGCGAGCCAACAAGCAAGGTTTGCCCAAGCCTGGGTGGTGGCCC
Source organism: Trichosporon coremiiforme (assembly GCA_039545355.1). NCBI lineage: Eukaryota > Fungi > Basidiomycota > Tremellomycetes > Trichosporonales > Trichosporonaceae > Trichosporon > Trichosporon coremiiforme. Next base: position 483,509 of record BCJJ01000027.1, read on the forward strand.
CTGCGCTGTCCCTGCGCGCCCTGCATCGTTGGGGCATGCTCACGCGCAGGCGCGCGCAAGTGCGGTTCCAGAGATGTCGAGCGATGTGAATGCTGGCATGACGCCTAAGGCCTCAGACGATGCAGGGCTGTCGCGTTTCCCCAAGACATTCGTTTTTTGCTCACCTCATACCGCAGCCTACCTTATCCAGGACGTATCCGTAGCGTTCCCTTCCCCAGATGATTCAGGTTCGTACGATACTGGTCTTGTCCTGTCCTGTTCCGTCCTGGGCCTGATGGGCGTTTTGGCGTCAGGCGCGTCGACCTGACATGTCTTGAAGTCCTGGCGTCCTGACCGCCGGCCGTCCACGCGCCATCGGGGTAGAAGACGAGTTGGTGAATAGCAGGCCGCTAGGTCTGGGTCGCCTGGGCACCATGACGTGCCTGAGATGCGACGATGGAAACGCTCGCAGAGCGAACAGGCTCTCACACAAGAGGCAAGCTTTCATCTCGACAGCCGAGCCGACTAGCCTGCAGTCCGCAGCCTACAGAGCCAAGGGCCGGAAGCTCCAACTCAGATGACCACGGTTTGTCGCCTGGGCAGCCTGCGTCGGCTGAACCTATCTCCCTCTGCTGTCAGGCGCGACCGCCTGCCGCGCCGCTCGTCGTCTAAAGTCCTAAGTTGTCCGGTCATGTGGAGCTCAGGTATCCAGGCGAGGGCGGCGCGGCGACGAAGCGACGAAGGCGACCAGAACCAGATCAAGCCAAGCAGCCAGCCGGCCTGGAAGACCTGCTGATGTGATGTGGTCAATAAAGGTGGGTGCCATGATGTTTGCGTTGGATCTTCCTTTCCTTCTTTCCACACGCTCACTCACACTACCAGTAACAACTAGTAACACATAACACTCCTTGATCCCTACGTGACACACGCCCGACCTGGTCGGAAGAACACCAAGAACACTGCTTCACTCCAACCCCAACATCCTCAACTTGTCATCTTCCCAAAACGGACAACACCATCCACCCGAGTCACCAACACACCCGTCACCACTGTCAATAATAACCGCCGTAGCTCGGATCTCGCAATGATTCCAGCCACAACGCCGACACCACGCCCGCCTGTCGTGTCACGGCAGGTGGTGCTCGACTCCTCGGCGCCTCTACCCCTCGCTCCGAGGTCACCGACGCTACCCAAGAACCATCCGTTCGCGAACTCGTTGGAGCGGTCACGCTCCAACTCTAACATCTCTGGGCGCTCGGGCTCGGCGTTCGAGAAGGAGAAGGAGAGCGTGTACTCGTCCTCCTCGACTTCAACAACAACAATTCGTACGCCGCCTACTCCCGCCGTCCAGCTCCCGCCGGCACTGCGCTCGTCGCCCCCGCCACGGAGTCCGTTATCGTTGGCTGCCTCCCTGCCGCCAGCGGGACCGCCACCAAAGTCACCCTCAAAGTCCTCGTGGCGGAAGAAGCCAAGCATTGCGATTCCGTTCCGCAAGGCTTCTTCCTCTGTCTCAGCCGGAAGCACGCCGACGAGCGCCACCGGCTCGAAGCCACCACCTGCCTACTCCTCAAGCAGCCAGACGCAGAGCGCACCGGCGCAGGTCGAGCTTGTCTTCGACTCCGTGTTTGAGGAGGATGACGTCGCGCGTGAGGTGCGCCAACACTCGCGGTACTCCACAAGAGAGCGTAGTGTCTCAACACGCAAGTCCGTCGGCTCGCTGGCGAGCACGGTGTCGAGCCCCATCAAGACCCCGGGCGGCGACGGCTGGCTTGGCACGCCGCCGCCTCTGCCGCCGATGCAGGAGCTTGCGCGCGAGTTCTCTTGCCTCGGGCTTAATATCGAGCCGCCCGCTGCGAAGAGCCCGCCGACGCCGTCGGCCGCGACGCCGATTCCGACCTCGAACGTCCGTTCGGGCATGCCGCTGCCTGGTGGCCGCACGCCGTCAACGACGTATCCACAGCCGTACTACGCCTCGCCTCCCGACGCGAGGCCACGGATGCGGAGGCCGAGTGCTCCGCACCCGCTCTACGCCAGCCCGCCCGCCGAGGAGCAGAGGCAGCGTCCTCGCTCCCAACCCCAACCCAAGCCGGAGAGGTACCACACGCATCCGCCACCATCGTTTGCCGGACAGCACCAGCGCAGCCACAGTGAGGCCGGCGCGCATCCGGGCCCCAACTGTGGCCACAGGCCGAGCAAGAGCCTCGTGGAGCTCGACTTCCTGAACCAGACCCGCAGCAAGGGATACATGTTCGGCAGCGTCAAGAGTCGTCTGCGCACCATCGAGGACGAGTAGAGCTTGCTCTACCGTTGTATTTACCACTATACTATCTAGCACTGTATCAACACCATCACGTAGCATCATGTATTGCATCATCATTTCTCGCATCAGCACCTTTGGGCGGAGGGCGCCGCATCGTCCAGGTAAAGACGATCAGACGATCCGAGGCGCGTTGGGGCGCTCGCAAGCGTTATCGTGCGACAATTGGTGCACCGGCTTGCCTCGATAGTCTGGACAGTACAATAGGAGTGCGGCATCACGGCAGGTGGGTCGGCTCCGCCTCGTAATTCACATTGCGCACATTGGGGGGTCTTGGGACATTGCACTTCGAGGATATCGGCACATGTCACATTGGCTACATCATGGCCTGCATTCATGAGGCGTCGAAGAGCCGATCTTCCCGCCCCAGCTGAACCTCAGCTGCTCATTAGCCCAGGGCGGAAGCCGTTATCTGACTTAGATGATTGAAAAGAGAGTCTCGGGCACATCAGCGCCATCACGCGTCACGCTCGTATCATTGCATCATGCATGCATCAGCCACACTATCCGCTGCCTTCTCCACCCGCCCGAGCGTCGTTAGCTCGCGAAGCTGCACGGCGCGCAGCTTGACACGCTGCACGATCCCCGTCCCATCTCTGCTCACTCCACTCGATTCCTCGGCCCGCCACAATACTTTCCTCCATCCAGCCCCCGGGCTCCACAGCACCGGTTCACCGGGCGACACCGGGCTGCACCGGGCTTTGGCCTTCGGGGACATCTGTTTGCAGGCCACAGAGAGGGCAGAGGTAGGCCGCTCCACCGCCGAACCCAAGTGCGATCGGCGGGAGTGCCTGCTGGCCCATATTACTTGCCGACCTGTTCCTTGACGGAGACGGGGTCCGATGATCATTTTGAAACACCCCCTTGCTGACCGTCATCTTCATGTCGGCATGTGCGAGCACGAGATCTGGCGCGGATCGAGCGGATCGCAACCGGGCAGGTGCGTCCCGGATCCCTTCCTGTCATGTGCAGAAATTTTGCGAGAAAGTGGTGAGAGTGGGTGGACGGAAGGCGGTGGTTGCAGATTGTCGAGGCCAAGGGTGTCAACCGGTGGAGGAAGAAGATGTCGGTGGAGGACATCGGTGAAGATTGGCCGCCGGGCGCCGGATGCTGTCGCCAGCTATTCCTGGCAAAGTTTTGAGGAGAGTCCGTGCCCCGGTCGACGTCGACGTAGTCCATCGCCATAGCATCGATGTGTCTGTATTATCCATCTCTCACACGACCATGCCAGTGTCAACTACAGCAGCCTAGCGTCCGCCGACTTGATCGCTTGCAGCAGTCCTTCCGGGTCCGGCGTCTCGGCGACGGCCTCAACACGCAGACCCTGCTCGCGCAGGTACCCCTCCGTCGTCCTTCCGATGGCTGCAATTTTGATCCTCGGTCCCGTGCCCCGCGGCTTCGCGACCACGCTCAGGTCCCATGGCAGCTGGGCTCGCTGCTCAAGCAGGGGAATGACGCACGCCGCGCTACTCGGAGAGAAGAACGCCGCCCAACCTTCCGGCACAGCACCCAGTGACGACGGGAGCGACGCAGCGCAGGCAGTCTCGCACACTTGCACCCTCGTCAATCGCCGACCAGCACACGTCAAGGCTTCAGACAACAGCGGCAGCGTCTTGTCGCCCGTCAAGACCAGATACGGGCCGTAACCTTCGTGCCGCGGCGCCGCCCCAAGAATTATTGGCGCAAGGCTCGCTGCGCTCACGGCTGTTCCACCCTCTGTCGGCCGCCAAATGGGCTCCAAGCCATGTGAGTCGAACACAGCAGCGACCGCGCCGCCAGGGGCATAGAACGACACCGAGGACCAGAGCTCTGTGCGTCAGCTTCCGGTCTGTTATCCCTGCAGTTGCTCGACAACGCAACCGCTCACTCTCACGCACCGAAGTTGTCGGAAGGATACCGCTGCGCATCCTTGACCGCTTGACACCAGGCCTCAGCTGCCCGGCGTGATGTGATCAGGACAGCCTCCCATCTTCCACCTCCGGCAGCGAGGATAGGTGCCAATCCCTCAGGAAGCAGCACGTCGTCGAGCGCCTGCACTGATCGCGGGTTGTATCCCGCAGACTTAAAGGCGGCATCGTACGGATCCGACTCGGAGTGCGTGCGGAAAAGCAGGATGTCCATACTGCTTGCTGCGGTGAGTTGGTGAGGTGAGTGGACGTGAATGCAGTGCGGGACTCTGAAATGCGGACGTCAACCTCCACCAGAGCGGCCTTCACCGCGTTCACGTGGTGTTTCTTCCGTCCCTGCCTCCACCTTCGCCACCCGACAGTTGTTGAAGATGTCGTCGATGTTGGAACCACAGCGTCAACAAAGAAGCGAGGAAGACAACTGATCAGGTTCAAGGATAAAAAACGTGCCCTCTTCCAACAATTATCAAGTGCTCTGATCATGCGGACTACCGCCTTGACAAGCGCTTACGCAATACCCTCCCTGCTCTCCCATCTGCCGACATTCACCCAGATCATCCAAAGGCTGACGACTACAGTACGGGATTCGTCGCTCACACCTGCACATCGTAATTGCACTAAACAATAGGCACCCTCCTCTCCGCAGCGCATCGCCGGCATCACCGAGCAACGTGCAAAGTCAACCTCAACGCCAGTCGCTGAGCTCGACGGGGGGACCAGGCTACATGACTTCACCTTGCTTCACATGGCTCCGGCGAGACAGCAGAACATACCGCAGCCCGGAATCTGGAAGCCTGACACGGAATGCGGGAAAGCGATCGACAAGGGAATGTGCACCGCATGCCCGACTGCTGCGCGGGTGCGCCCTGTCGATATCGATGTGACGCTGCTCGTGGATCGCAGTGGATACGCCCGACATTGCGTTTGCGCTGGTTTGGCGTAAGCTCTGACAGCTCGACGCCTGCTGCTAGGCAACGTCAGGCTGGCCGGAGGTAGCCTTAAGGTGATCTGCTGACCACGTAACCGAGGCCATCTACACACGTTGGTCGCTGGGTGACCCGAAAGACCATGGTTGCCCCCGTCTGCGTGCAGTGAAGATGTAGGTCGCAATCTCAGCTGGGTCAGCCTTACGGTGACTGCTGCCTGGCGACGTCATGCGCTTTCATGTGACACAGTCCGGAGCACGTCGATCGCCGGGCAACCCAGGAAAGGTGGACATCGGCCATCTGTCACGCGGGTGAGGACATCGCTTCTCTAAGGCTCTGCCATTCAGACGTATAAGGAGGCACACGCCTGCTATGCAGATGCAGGACGGCTCTACGTTTCAGGCGTGGTACAAAAGCTTGTTCTGCTCTGGTCCCGACTTTCGGGGCCGTGCGAAAGCCTGTTTCCGTTGGAGCCATATGGCCCCGCTTCCGCACTGTGTATAGGGGTGCCTCAGCGTCAGAGCCCGGGGACGGGGATCTTTTCATCGGGATCTTTTCATCCGCTGGAGTCACCCAGCGCCGCTTCAAAGGCATTCAGCATCTCGATCATCCAAGCGTTTGAATTCTGTCACTCTTCGGCGTCGCGAACGGGGCCCATCGCTTGCTCTCATTCGCTGCGCTCGCCGTTGTTCCGACGGAGCTGGCAGGGCGGTGCTTCCCCTGCCCGACGCCCGCATCTGCTGCATCTTGCCCTGTCCGTCTCCGCTCCCTATCGTCTCCGATGCCCTGTTCATCGCCGCTGCCCGCGGTTTACGACGACGGTGGGCACATGAAGAGGCTGTGTGATTGGCGCGCGAGCAGGAATACCCGTGCCAAGACAGTGTACAGCGCACCGGCCCCATGGGACCCAGGTGTGCCTGAACCTTGACCCCACTTGCCAATGCAACGGCGTTAAGCTTCGCTTCAGTGACCCAAGCCAAGCTCTGCGACGCTGTTCAGATCAGCCGCTTTGAGTGCCCACGGAGTGCGTGGCAGGGACGTGAGTGGGTGTCAATGAGCGAGAGGCGAGTTTCGGCCCAGCGTGAAACTGTCTCGGAACCGGAGGAGGGACAGTGTAACGCACACGCTCTCAACAACCGGTCCGGATCAACTTTCTGTCGTCCTCGGCCGAGCCTGGTGCAGAAGCATGTGGTGCGCAGTGTATGGTGCATACCGATGCCGGAAGATTGGAGCGATTGGAGCCATGTTAAGCTTATCGCGTGTCTGGTGTGTTCTATCTTTGGCTGGCGGCGGCACGCCGTGCCGGCCGCTTTCGCACTAAGGTCGGTGAGCCGCGGCGTGATCTGGCCCGCTCTCCCATATTCTGGGCTATGAGTAACGGCTGAGGCGACGCCGAGTGGTTCGCGTGCAGGCACCTGAAGACGTGCTGTTTGCAGGATTCATGCGAAAGAGCTAGGACAAATGTACGAGTCGGGTGAATTCGAAAGGGGTCAGGTGAGATCGAGTAGTACGTTATCGCAATCAATTCTGGCAATCTCCATATCGCGGAACCGGAGTGCGACGCCTCGCGGGGGCCTGGGGATCACCGCAGGCTGTCTACCTCTCCCCAAAAAGGGAGCCAAAGCCAGCCATACCTGGTGTCTAATTCTGTATCCCGTAGGTACCAGCCGTACCTGGACAGTGGCGAGTGGGGGCACGAAGGCGCCAGATCATAGGTTGTGGCCCAGCCACTGCGTCCCGTCCCCGTGGACGCGAGTCGACCCAGGCTGAGCCACTTCGGACTGGCCTGGATCGCGAAATAACGCTGGTCCCCCTTACCACTGACCGCCAGGCGCGCCAGGCTGCCCGTCGTGCTAGCCAGTGTGGCCATCGCTGTCCCAACGAGCACCCCTCATGCTGTGAACTGTCAACTATGAGCTCGGACTGGCACATTGAGCACGCACATCGGCACGCTGATGCGCAAATGCGCTTGAGCACTGCACATTCTGCACATTCTGCACATTCATACAGACTAACAGCTGGACGATCGTGCCGGTCGGACAAGAGCTCTACTAGCTCTAGGCGCCGTTACGCGTGCTGTAGGTGCGTTATGCCTATCCGCTGTTCCTAAGCAGCATGCTCCGAGTATTCCGAGCGACGGAGTACTCTCCAGTTTAGCAGGCTGCCATGCTGCTCGTTCAGTCTCACGAACAGATATTTAGTACGCGTGCCCGAGCGATGTGAGCTACTGTTTCCCCCCTCTCAACTTTCCTGCACTCTCACTCACAGTCTGCCCTAAGGCGTCTGAGGATAGGCAGACGATCTCCCACGTACTCGCGCTCATTCCCTCGACACCCTCGACACCCTCGACACCCTCGACACCCTTGACATCCTTGACACCCTTGTCAATTCTCGGCATCCCGGTCCGAACTTTGCAATTTGCCCTGCACTGCGGCCTTGCTCGACTCCCGCTCTCGTTTCGAGCGGTCCAGCCCAGAGCTCGCATCGCATCGCATTATCGCAATTGTAAGCTTGCGAGGACGAGTGACGTCACTGCTTGATCCGAGGGAAGTCACCTGACGTCTTGACGTGAGCACGTCTCGACGACTGGCGAGGCTGAGAGGGCACAAGGCCAGTCAGCAGTCGGGTTTCACGTTTGCGCAATCCGGTACCTTGACTGGGCCACCAGTGCACTGGTGGGTAGCACGTTGCTGCGTAAGCGCGACACGGGTGCGACAGCGACAGGTTGGTGATTGGTGACTGGTGCGTTTGTGCCTGGACGTACGCCAGTGGTGGCCGTGGACATTGGGGCAAGCGCAGCGTACGCAGCGTACGCAGTGACTTTCTGAAATTCTGAAATTCTGGCTGGCTTGGCTGCGTGCATGTTTTTGGCCAGTCTCAGCCCAGATTAGAATTTGAAGGCTGCGACGGACCACGGAATTTGAATTCAGGAGTTCGGCCCATTTAGATCGGCAAAGGCGCAGTCACAGTCGACCGCAGACTGAACGCACACTGACAGCACTGAGCAGAATGCCGCGGTCAACGGCACCCTGCAGCACTGGAAGCACTGGTCCCAGCATGGGCGGTGGCGTCGTGCCGAGCGGGATCGGCCTGGGCATAGCGGGGAACGACGAGGAGGCAGCGAGCTTAAGCGGGACTGCAAGGGGCGCAAAGGAGGCTTCAGACATGGGAGGAGTTTCTGAGGACTTAAGGGACAGGCCGCCCAGCTCGACCAAGGGCGCGGAGCCTAATTGCGGTCAAGCTCAGGGTGAGCCCGATCCCAGCCAGGCCAGCCAGGCCTGCCAGGCGAGCCAGGCCAGCCTGCAGACGGTGCACAGTCTTGCATCCTCTGCCAGCTCTGCCTTTGCTTTCGCTGGCTGCTCCGGCTGCGACGACGACTGCGCACCGCGACCAAAGCTCGCACAGCACCCTCAGCCAACCAAGCCAACCCACCACACTCAGGCTCTGCCTTCCATCCTTCAATCTCGTCAACATCCTCCGCAACCCTCTTTTCCCATCGACAACAACCCTCCCTCCTTTGCAACCGCATACCTCCTCACTCATCTCTTCCAGAAGAAGCGACACACATCACACCTTCTACGCAGTGCATCCACATCAGACCTCGCCACCTTCCTTCCCTCCCAAGACCTCGACACACACCCAATGCGCCTACACCAACCGGGGGGCCGCGACGGCGTCGAGGTCGAGGGCTCATGTCCCCCTTCCCCCGGACAGGCCAGCAGCCCCTCATCATCCCGCATCAACTCGTCACAGCACTCGGCATGGACGACCCGCCGACGACTGAGTCTGACCGTCCCCCGACCACGGACAGGCTCCCCAGCAGAGTCTCCGACGTCCGCACGGGTGCCGTGGTCGCCAGTCCACCGGACTGCTGCGGACAGCCCCGTGCCTCGCCGAGGAAGCACGTTGCCACCCCCGCCCGCCGAGCACAACTTCAAGGAGAACAAGAGCGACGGCGAAGACGACTACGACCCGAAACGGACACGGCGCAGCCTGCACTCGTCCCGATCCCGGCCCCACCTTTGGCAAAATCATGGTCTCACTTGGCATTCCGTCTCGCCGAACATTTCGCCCGTCCCGCCATCGCCAGACCCTAATAACATTCTACCCCTTGCCAGCGTCGCAAGCCAGTCGGACGGGCAGGACTCGACGGGCGAGAGCTCGCCCCGGACATCGTCCTCGTCTGGACGGTTTGGGTGGAGCGCCGACAGCGAGGATTACTCGGAGGAAGACGACATTCTGCGTGAGAAGGCGGCCGCCAACTTGTGGTGGGGCTCGCAGTTTGACGACTCGAGACGGCATCTACTCCCTCGTTCGCTCGGCTTCAACATCCCCTTCGCTCCGCGGACACCACGACGACTGTTCCGATCAGTGCGCTCCGTCTTCCCGCCATACGATCGCACATCCCAGCACTCTGGACTGAGCCAACGGAAATCGCGGAGACGCTCCGACTCGCAAGGACCGATACTCCGGCGCGTGTCTTCCTTCGCCCACAACGAGCCTTGGGGGCTTGCGCTGATCCTCGTCGCGTTCCTGGTCTTTGTCGTGGTCACCACGGGGACCATCAAATACATTCTCGACCCGGACAAGCGAGCGCTCCCGTGGCGGGAATACTGCCAGGAGGACTACCCGACACTCTTCTCGCTGCAAGACCCGAAATCGCCCCTGTTCCCTGCCGACCAGACGCATCGCTCGCTCGCCGGAAGCGACCTCGTTCTCGCGCCGATCACACCTGACTCCCCACAATGGCCTTGGCCCGGATCATCACACAATCCGTACACGACCGACTTCGCGGGAGAAGCACTCGACTCGATCGAACCGACTACCGTGTTCCTGGGTGTGTTCACTGTGGACTACGCGGTCGACCGACGAAACGTCATCCGCGAAACTTACGGCTCTCACCCGAACTCTCTGAAGCCTGGTTCCGAGGGCGTCAGGCTGCGGTTCATCATTGGGCGGCCCTCGCCCGAGTGGGCGGATGCGGTCGATGCCGAGAATAAGAAGCACGGCGACATCGTGATCCTCGATATCGACGAGAACATGAACAACGGCAAGACGTACCACTACTTTTCCTGGGCGTCCGAACACGCGACCGTCCCCGCTTACGAGTACCCGACAGTTGGTCAGGCGATCTACAGGGGCGAGAAGCGACCGGCGTACATCGCGAAGGCGGACGACGACGCCTTCATCGTTCTGTCTGAGCTCGAGCGACACCTGCGTGCGTCGCCCCGCAAGCTGACGCATTGGGGGTACCTCGTCAACAACTGGTTCATGGCCGGCGAGTGCTACGCCGTCTCGCACGACCTCGCCGAGTACATTGGCACGTCACCCGAGGTCGCGCAGCACGTCAGCGGCAAGGAGGACAAGCGCATGGCGCACTGGCTGCACGCGCACCCGGAGCGCGAGAAGATAACCTGGGTCTCGGAGAAGACGTGGATCTACGACCACCCGCGAGCGCAGACAGTCTATAGCCACGGCTTCCTGTTCCCGTCCGAGGTCGCTTCGACGCGGAAGCGGAAAGCTGAAGGCTGGAAGCCGCCCCACTCGGCATGGCAGTGGTCGAACGGCCCTGACTCGTACTCGACGGTGTCGCGCTTCGGCGAGGCGTACGCCTCCCCGGCACCCTTCACGCCCGAACAACAGGTCGAGGCACTCGTCGAGGGAAGCGAGCTCAGCTTGCTGCGCGATGCGCCCCGTCCGCGGACCACGGCGCAGCGCAAGGAGCAGAAGCTCCAGATTGAGGCTGCGATGGCACGCCGCCCGACCCGCCGCGAGCGGTTTCTCGGGGACGAGCGCGAGCGGGGCGGCACGGTCATTGTGCACTTCATCAAGAAAAACGAATGGTTCTGGGAGACGGCGGCGGCGCTGCTCGACTAAACCTGACCGCATATAGAAGGACAAGAGCATCTCGTGCTTGCTACACTACAACGGACGGCAACGGAAATTTACACTAGCAGCCTGCAGCCTTGCATCATTGCAACCCCTGCAGGCGGGCAATCTGGTTTTTATAATCTTGTAACACTAGCCACACCAACTACACACATTCAACGTTTTCACGCCTTCACTTCATTCTTCCGTCTATATGCTTGTAGATACGATTACACTGTAGGTTGTTATGCACATTCGCGCTAGCCACGAAAACTTTTGACTACGTCAGTGGTACGTTCTCGCAAACGGCCCGACGTAGCGGTACGCGGAATGACGTCGGGCCGTCCCTTGGCCAGCCGCTGACGCTGATGTGTGTGGAGATGCCAATTAGAGAGTGGATTAGTGTCAGCCGCGTAATCGCGATTAGGACCGGGTAAATTGCGTGTTTGCCGCCAACACTCCCATGAGTGCGATATGAGAAGGAGAGGGGGACGGAAGCAAATGGCCGATCGCCATGTGCCCACGAGAGGATGGCCGTTGACACGTCGTGGTGGATGTATGCAGCGAGCGCGTCGAGTGACTGCAAAACACACGACGTACACGACCAACGACGACGGACGACCACCGACGAGCCCCGGCTTCAACGACGACGATGAAGCTCACGACTCTCCTGATCGCCGCGCAGGTCATTGGCCTGGCGCAGGTATGTGCCCCCGTTGAGAAAGGCAATGCTGACCCCAGGCCCTCCACTTCTACTTTGACTCGAGCGAGAAGAGGTGTTTTGTCGAGGAGCTCCCGAGTGACACGATCGTGGAGGGTGAGTGTGTTTCTGCTGTGGAGGGTTTCACTCTTGCCCAGTTGCGGGATGCGGCTCCGATGCGCTCGCTCGATGTGCTCGCTCGATGTGCTCGTTCGATGTGCTCGTTCGATGTGCTCGTTCGATGTGCTCGCCGCGAATCCAGCTACTATCGATCGCGGCGTCCAAACCTTCGCGCGGGACCTTTGGCGACTCGCGGCAGCTCGCTCCTCCCTAAGCGCCAAGCTGACATGACAGGAAAATACGGCGCCCTCGTCTGGGACGACGGCAAGCAGTCCTGGGAGGCCGATCCCAGCCTGCAAGTCCGTGTGAACGTCGAGGACCTGTCGAGCGCGCAGGTCGTCGTCAACACCAAGGGCCCGCACACGGGCACGTTCACGTTCTCGTCGCACGAGGCTGCCGACCACCAGATCTGTCTCTCCACCGAGGCTGGAGGATGGAGCGGACACAAGCACGTCAAGATGTACCTTGATGTCAACGTTGGACCGTCGAAGCATGACAAGGAGTGAGTATCTCGCGAGCTTCACGCCGTAAGGCGGCAGGCGAGCTGTACGAATAACCCTCTCCCCCGGTTCGGTGCCGAACGGCTCCGCCATCTCGAGGGGCAGGGCGAGGTCAAGTGCTCGAAACTCAGCCACCGGGGTTGGATGGACGCAGAGCTTGCTCGCTTCGCTCGTAGTCGCTGACATCCCAGGTCTGACCAGCGCCACATCGGAACCCTTGCTGGCAAGCTGAACGAACTGAACAAGAAGATCGCAGACATCCAGCGTGAGCAGCGGTACATGCGCGAGGTCGAGGAGCAGTTCCGCGACCTGTCCGAGGCGACGAACGCGCGCGCCGTGTGGTACTGCATCGCGCAAATTGTCGTCCTCGTCGCCGCGGGTGTGTGGCAGATGCGCCACCTGAAGGTGTACTTTGAGGACAAGAAGCTGAGGTAGACGGCTCGAAGCCGCAGGCCGAGGAGATGGAGCCCAGAGGCTGCGCGTCCTGGGCTTCACTCCCGGCTGGATGGAGATGTAGGATGATAGTGATGCAGTCATGACCCCTGGAATCGATGATCGAGTTTCGGGTTTCAGCCATCCTCAAAGCAGACGAGAGCTTGCATGCATGCGTGCATGGCAGAGTTCCCGCCACGGTGGCATGCGGGGTCCAGAACCTTCCTCGTCAGTGTGCAGGGCGGCGGAGACGGTCTCGGGAGGCGGAACGGTTTTGCCACCCAAGTGACAGCGGAACCGCCACGTGTCCATTGTTCCTCACCACGTCAGACCGAGGGCGCATTGTTGGCCGTGCTGTAATTTCACTGCCGACCAACGTTCTACCGTCCACCTCGACGACCGTCGCCAGCCGCTCCTTTTCTTGTTATCCATACCTCCCACTGCGCGACGCGACTGCACCACACTTCTTGCTGAATTCCCCCAAACCGACTGAGCGCACCGCGCATCTCCGACCCGACTCATCCGACGGAACACGAATATGAAGGTCCTCTACGGCCTCACGCTGCTCGCATTCCTCTCGCCCCTCCCCGTGTCTGCCGACGCTGGGGCGGGAGGCAAGTCCGCCGCCGAGCTGTCTACTGAGGGCAACCGCCTCCTCGCCGCGGGCAAGTACTCGGACGCGGCCCGGGCGTTCGGCCAGGCGATCGGTGAGTCTGAGCTGGGGGGCTGGTTATACCAGCATGTGGGGCAACTCCAGCTCCAGCTCCAGCTAGCGCAACTGTGTGGCAAAACTGACAGCAGAATCCGACCCGAGCTCCTACCTGAACTACTACAAGCGTGCGACCGCCTACCTGTCGCAGGGCAAGCAGTCTGCTGCGCTGGACGACTTCAACTCGATCATCGCAATGAACCCCCAGTTCGCGCAGGCGTACTTCCAAAAGGCGAAAGTTCTCGCGAAGGAGGGCGACCTGGACGACGCCGCGTCGGCAATGAAGCAGTTCTCGAAGCTGAAGCCGAACGACGTGGCGGGCACCAAGCTGTCGTCTGACATTTCGACGGCGAAGAGCGCGCTCAAGGCGGCCGAGAACGCGGCCAAGAAGAAGAAGTGGGACGACTGCGTCGCCGAGGCGACCAAGGCGGTCCACGTCTCGCCGAACAGCAAGGCGGTGCGCGAGCTGCGCGTGCGCTGCGAGACGGAGCGCGGCGACGCGCAAGCCGTGTTCGCCGACATGACGCGGCTAGCATCTCTGGACCCGTCCAACCTCGACGCGCACGTCAGGCTCGCCCAGCTCGCGTACTACCTCATCGACCCCGCGAGTGCTCTGAACGAGCTCAAGAAATGCTTGCACTCGGACCCGGACAACAAGGCGTGCAAGAAGCTGCACCGCGCGTGGCGCGCGCAGGGCAAGGCGCTGCAGCAGGCGCACAACTTTGTCAATGGCGGCAAGCCGCGCAAGGCCATCAACCTCCTGCGGGGGACGCAGGACGAGCCAGGCCTGATCCCCACTTTCGAGAGCGCCCTCGACGACGCAGTGAGGGACGGGACGGTCATGCCCCAGTTTGCGGCGAAGGAGAAGAGTGCACCGAGGCTCGAGCTCCTCGCGCTCGGGTGCCGCGCGACCGTCGACGCGCAGGACTTCGGCTCCCGCGCAGGCAAGCAGTGGTGCGAGGCCCTGCTGGCTCTGGAGCCCGAGAACGAGTCTGCGCTCGTGTTCGAGGGCGAGCGCCTGCTCAAGGCCGAGGACTGGGAGGGCGCTGTGCGCGCGCTGCAAAAGGCGTTTGAGCGGAACCGCTCCCAGGCCATCCTGTCCAAACTCCAGAAGGCCGAGCGCTTGCTCAAGGTCTCGAAGCAGAAGGACTACTACAAGGTGCTCGACGTGCCGCGGGACGCGGACGAGCGGACGATCAAGAAGGCCTTCAGGAAGAAGGCGAAGGAGAACCACCCCGACAAGAACGGAGGCAGCGAGAAGGAGATGCAGGCCATTAACGAGGCGTACGAGGTCCTCTCGGACCCGGAACTCAGGGCGCGTTACGACAACGGAGACGACCCCAACGACCCTACGGGCGGACAGGGAGGGAACCCCTTCGGCCATCACGGAGGCGGCGGCATGCCCTTCTTCTTCCAGCAGGGAGGGGGCGGCTTCCCCGGAGGCGGATTCCCGGGAAGCGGCTTCCCCGGCGGAGGCGGGGGTGGAGGACAGAAGTTCCACTTCCAGTGGGGACAGTAGAAGCGCGCAGCGAGTTGAGCGGGCGGTGCATACACTTAGGTGCCAGCGCGAGCCGATCAAAAACAGACATTAGGCATTATCCCGCGGCCACCGATCGACTTTTCGCTGGGACGCCAGTGCACAGTGCGCGCCACGCACACAAAGATCACACAGATCAGTAGACATAGATCCAAGCATGTATTGTTATCTTATATTGCGACGTCATGCTGTCAAAGTACTTAGAAACACAACTGCATCACTCTGCTCTTGGTTACAAAAATTGCTGAATCCACGAATACGCTTAGAGCTTGGTCTTCCTGCCCTCGACGACCTTGGCGAACTCGGTGACGTCCTCCCAGATGGCGTCGGGGCGCTCGAGGGCGGCGAAGTGTCCGCCGGTCAAGTGGCGCTTGCTCCACACGAGGTCGCCCACAATAGGCTTGACAACAGAGATCGGAGTTGGGTACACCTCCTCTACGAACTGGGAGTAACCGACGGGCTTCTCGATACGGCTGGGCGGGAACGCGACACTGGGGCCCTCCTTGACAGCTCCGGCGCCCGAGCCCGAGCGGTAGAACCAGATACACGTGGCCGCGGTGCCGGTGAACCAGTACAGCGATACCTCGGCGAGAAGGAACTGCATCGTGTCTTTGGCCTTGGCGTAGGCGAGTTTCTCGCCGATCCACGCGAGCACGGCGATGGGCGAGGACTCGAGCACGGCGCCGATCGTGCCCGGCTTCGTAGCCTGCTCGACGAGATAGCCCGTGCCGAAGCCGGACCACATGTTTGAGCGCGCGACGGCCGTGCGGTCCACCTCGTCGAGGCCCTCGGGGTCGACCTGCTTCCCGAGCAGAGGGAAGAAGTTGACGTGGATGCCGTTACAGCCCTCGAACTTGCTCATGATGCGCACGACGAAGCTGCCCACATCGCCCCCCTGCGCGAGGTATCCGCCGTGCTTCCTCCCGAAACCCAACCCCTGCATCAGCGCGTCGAACAAAGTCGCCTGCGTCAGAGACGTGAACGGCCGGTCGACGGGGGGCGCGGACGAGAACCCGAACCCGTTCAGAGACGGGACAATGACGTGGTGCGGCAGCGTCTCGGGAGTGTACTTGTCCTTCAGCATCTGGAGCATGGGCACGAACTCGAGCACGCTGCCCGGCCAGCCGTGGGCGAAGAGGATCGGCGTCGCGTCCTTCCTCTGCGAGAAGAGGGCCAGGAAGTGCACCTCGTAGAACGCACCGTCCTGGATAATCGTAGCCTTGTACTGCGGGAACGAATTGAGCTCGTCCTCGACCACGCGCCTGGACGTCAGCTGTCAGCTGAAAGGGAAGGAACAAGGGCAAACGCACCAGTCAAACCACTTCCACTTCTCGATCGTCTCGTCGAGCCAGTTCTTCTTCACGCCCAGGTGGAAGGGGCCGACCGTGTTGTCCCACGTCGCCTTGCGCGGTGCCTGGTTCACGAGCCGCGCGCGCAGGTCCTCGATCTGCGCCTGCGGGACCGCGACCTTGAACTCTTTCACCGGGATGGTGGGCTCGTTGGGGAGCTTGTCGAACGTCATGGTGCTGTGCTGGAGAGGTAGAGAGGTGGGAGAAAGAACAATGGACGAGTTCCGAGATGCTCAAGGTTGAGGTTTTATTGTGTGGACTGCGACGAATCCGAAGAGTTCGGGCTAGATGCTTGTCATTGTCGTCGGTAACGGTTAGTACCCGAACCCCATCGGATTCAGCCGTGCACATCGCCGAGATACAGGATATGCACATTCCACCCGGTCATCATCTGTCCTTCTCCGTGTGTGCTCCTGCGTTTGTGTTTGCACAAACGTGCTTGGAGCTGAGACCTGGTTGTTGCACACATGATGCATGCAAAGTTTACGAGTAGTACTGCACCTCGAGCCCTACACCGCGGATAGCGCGGCTCGTCCCGCTGAACACATCGCTCACGAGCCCGACGGATACGAGGCAGTTGCGTATCCTGCTCTCGTACAGGAGCGCGAGCGACCAGTCCCCGCGCAGGCTCGCCTTCAGAACACCGTCCCGTTCCTTGTCTGTCTTGAGGCGGGCAGCGCCGACCTGCCGCATCGCCTTCTCTGCGATATCGATGAGCTCGGGCTCAGCGTCAGGGCCCGGGTCATCGCGCAGCGACCCCCCAAGCTTGGCTCGCTTCGCGATCGTTTCCAGCTCCTCTTGCGTGGGCTCCACTGCGGGTCCCCTGCCTCCACCGAACCGACGACCGATCCACCATTCCCCGCCGACAGAGATGTCCGACTCGTAGCTGTAGACGTTCACACCGAAACGTGTCGCAAGAGACACGGTCGGCGAGAGCTGTGCCGCGTACGCGGTCGAGATGAAGCCCATCAACGGGTTGTAGAGGATCGTGATCGTGGTGGGGGGAGAGGGCGGAGCGTTGGGGTTCGAGCTGGGCGGCAGCGTCGTGAACCGTCCGCCAATGGAGACTGAGGTCAGTTGGATACTACACCCGGAGCAGCTCACCTCCAAGACTTCGCTGCTTTAAGGAGAGGTATACCTCTCCACCGGCGCTGAACCTTCCCCGGAGACCGCCCTCCAACATGTCTTCGTCGTCCTCGATCCGGCTGGGGTGACCGTCCGCTTCCGCCGCCTTTGCCTCCTTCTTCGCCTCCTCGTCCTGCCAGCCAAAATTGTACAAGCCCCTGACGCCGAACATCCCGTCAGATGCAGAATACGTGTACTCGCCCGAGTACTGCCCCGTATCGTGCTGCAGCGACAGGAGCAGGTTGCCTGGAGGATGTGTCGAGCTCGCCTTCGGCGCGACCTCTCCTCTCGGCGTAAACCGCAATCGCGCCATAGTCGGCTGATGCGTGAATGCCAACTGAGCTTGCAGAGTCGAGCTGACTCGTGTCGTCGCGAGGCCCGATAAATGGAACGACGGAAAGTGCAGTCGCGAGTAGAATAAGTAGTCCCTTTTGTCTACCCGCTTTCCATCAATCCAGATCTCATCGACGCTCGGCCGCTGCGGCGGCGGATACAGCTGGAAGCGCTCAACGACATCGCGGAAAGGCATCGTACGCGACGAGCCAATCTGTTTGTTAGCTTGAGAACATGGGCGGCACAGCCGAAAAGGTTCCTCCACTCTTACTCACACTTGTCAGCGGCAGACTGCTCGTGACATAGCTCATGCTCCCGTTGAGTTGCGGAAGCGCATCCAGCGCATAGCTGTTGAAGAAGATCGGACTCGGCGCATTAGCAAGCTGCAAGATTAAGGATTCGGGGACGGGAAAGTCACTGCATGTCAGCTTGTCACTCTTCAAGGAAGCATCCTGATGCCCATTGTCTACCCACAGGAGAGCTGATGTCAGTTGTCATGTACGCACGGTCAACTCACCGGCTGAGCTCCTCGTCAGGTTCGAATAGAGGTTATCTTCGTTCCATCCTGTCTCCGCGTAATACGACCGCAGAAGGAGAGTTGAGAAAGGGAGCATGGGTGGAAAGGATGGTCGATCAGAAGGTCAGGAGACCAAACAAATCGTCAGTGGTCGATTGGTGGAGGTCCATTTGAGTCCGCCGTCTCGATTACAATGACGATCTGGCAGCGAGGAACCCCGATGTGATCGCGAGCACACGACGGTCACAGACAGGTCCCGCATTGGTCGACACCGAGCCTCAGGATGCGTAAACGACCTTGCGCCCTCGTCGTCTGAAGATTCTCGTGCATGCTTCATCCGGAGTGGTCGAGCGGACCCCGGGCCAACCGGGCCGGTACCGGGCGGTAAATGCAGGCTACAACGCTGGGCAAGGAAGACATGACAACCCCACCCCACCGAAAACGTCACTTGAGCATCCGGTCTCGGTGTTGCTTTCTCCACTCTTGCCATTGCCGCCATGAACCTGACCGACCCGTACGAGTTCCAGAAGCCGCTCATGATCATTGTCATGGTGAGTCTCATTCTCTCTACACAGATGTAGCTGACATCCAGGGCCCCGCCAGCTGGTAAGTCTCGCCCGTCGATTGGAGGAGATGATGCCACCGGCGCTGTCTCGGAGAAGGTCTTGGAGCCGGCAAGCTGACAGGCAGCGGCAAGTCTACGGTCGGCGCGGGACTCGCGAAGAGCATCTCCGTTCCCTTCATCGATGGCGACTCCCTTCACCCGCAGTCGAGCGTCGACAAGATGTCGGCCGGCCATCCCCTGACGGACGAGGACCGCTTACCGTGGCTCCACGCGATCCGGCGGACGGGTATCCAGAAGTGCAGGGAGGAGTTCGACAACAGCAAGGTCACGTCGACAGACGACGGAGGTATCGGACGTCCAGCGGTTGTGATCGCGTGCTCGGCGCTGAAGAAGAAGTATCGGGACGTTCTCAGGGGAACGGCAGAGACTGTCGATGAGCCGGAGGTGAGCACACGACACAAAATTACGCTAACGCGACAGCCGAAGCTGCGGACCGCGTTTGTGTACTGCAAGGGATCGCCGGAGCTTCTGCAGAAGCGTATCTCGGAGCGGAAGGGGCACTTCATGAAGCCCGACATGCTCGCGTCGCAGCTCGCGACCCTAGAGGATCCCGAGAACGAGGGTGGTGTCGTGACGGTCGATATCTCCAAGAGCCAGTCTAAGGTTATAGACGACGCTACCGAGGGCGTCGAGCACCTCGTCACTGCGATGGACCAGCAGGGCCTGTAGACAACTATGCACTTGTATTCGTGGGCTCGTAAAGGGAAGGTGGCTCCATGGCTTGGTTGAGCCGTCCGATCTCGCCGGATCCGGCCTCCACCTGTGCTGACATTTCCGATCCTTCCGCATCTATCCATCCTTGTTATCGCCTCATCAACCATCATGCCGCCGCAACACGTCGCCGTCATTGGTGGTGGCTTGACCGGCCTCTCGGCGGCTTACCGACTCGCTCCCAAGGCAAAAGTCACTCTGCTTGAAGCTTCGAACCATGTTGGCGGATGGGTCGACAGCCCAAAGCAGCACATCAAGTTCACGGCACCGTCCGGCGAACAGGTGGAGGGCGATGTGACGCTCGAGAGTGGGCCGCGTAGTATCCGACCGAAAGGGCTGAGTGCTGCGAGCATGCTTAAGCTTGTAAGCTATGCCGATCTCGACACGTCGCTAACAACAGATCCTCGACGTCGGTCTCGAAGACTCCATCGTCGGCATCCCGAAGACGAGCCCTGCTGCGCGGAATCGCTTCATCATGAACAATGAAACTGGCAAGCTCATGGCCGCGCCAACATCGCCTCTGGCTCTCTTGTCACCGAAGACGCCGGCTCCAATCCGCGAATTGCTTCTCGGGGTCATGAAGGAACCGTTCGGACGAAATTCTCCCGCCGGCGCGGACGACGAGAGCGTGCACTCGTTCTTCCTCCGCCGCTTCGGACCCAGGGTTGCCGCGACAGCGAGCGCGTTTGTGCATGGCATTTACGCCGCGGACCCGAAGACTCTGAGTGTCCGGAGCGCGTTCCAGATGCTCTGGGACTACGAACGCGGTAGCGGCAGCTTAGTCTTGGGCATGCTGAAGGGTGACAAAGCCGGAAAGGCTCGGGAACTGGAGGCATGGAAGGAATGCGGGGTGTGGGGTGACAAGAGGAAGGACTGGGCCATGTACGCCCTGCGCGGCGGAATGTCTGAGTTGACAGACCGGCTGGCGCAGGCGAGTCAGCGGCGGGGCGTGGAGATTACGTCGGGAACGCGAGTTGAGAGGATAACTCCTACAGACAACGGGGTAAAGGTGAGCTTCGGACGGTTGCTGGTCAGCTAACCTACAGATTGAGTCCTCGATCGGCCCGATTGACGCAGACCATGTCATCGCCGCTGTCACACCACGACACCTCAGCTCCATCGTGTCATCGCCGCTACCCCATCTCACCGCGAACAGGAGCACGACAGTCGGAGTCGTGAACGTGGTCTTTCCTCTACCACCATCACAGGTGCACCCGAACGGCTTCGGCTTCCTGATCCCCGCGTCGGATGCCAACCGTGCGGGAGTGCTCGGCGTCATCTTCGACAGCACCGCTCTCCCCGGCACTGAGGTTCCAGAGCTTGAGGGCAAGATCACAAAGGTCACTGCAATGATGGGAGGACCGTACTGGTCGTCGTACAAGACTGGTGGCTCAGTCACGCCGATACCGTCGAAGGAGGCGCTCAGCCGGATCGCCGTCGACTACCTGAAGACCGTCTTTCCTCACCTCGCCAACGTCGATCCCATTCTGACGAAAGCCAACCTGCAGGTCGACTGTATTCCCACCTATGCGCCGGGGCATGGGACTAGGATGCGGGAGCTGCACGAGGCGATCCAGAACGGGCCATGGCAGGGCAAGCTGAGCGTGGGCGGAAGCGGCTACGGAGGCGTCAGTGTGAACGACTGCGTGTACTCTGGCGAAATCCTCGCCAACGCGGTGGGAGAGAAGACGGGACTGGAGCGCTGGAAGGACTGGAACTAGATCTAGAAGTCTAGACTGTATCACTATGCATTGCATCGACTACTCACTGATACCTGTATGCATCAAGCACAGGGGGTCGGCTATCGTCGTTACTCTCGGTGACCCTAAGTGACGTTTTGGGTGCAGGGCGGGAGCAATTCCACGCGATCGACGAAGCGTACCCGACTTTGACCTCGGAAGTCCGTTCGAGGCCGATTTCGGTCGTCTTCATCTCATCCATTACGCATCATGGGCGCTTCGCAGTCATCCCAGGCCTCCCAAAAGCCCGACCATGTGGTCTCCGCCCCGGAGGGAACGAGCGTTGAGGTGAGTTTCACTCGCGACATCGAACAGGGGGCGAACGGGACGGGCAGTTCCCATAATTCGCGGTCAACATAGAAACCACGCGACCGGCCGAATTCATCAGCTGTATGCATGTGACAGGAAACTAACAACAGTTCTCCCCGTCGCTGATCGAGCGCCTGCAGCAGCCGTCGTCGGGCAAGAAGCCGCAGACGACAGACGAGCTCGTGCGCCAGAAGCTCGCGTCCGAGTCGGCCAACCTCCGGCAGAAGGAGGCCGAGATCCTGTCGTCGATCTCATCAGCGCTCGAGAAGGAGAATCTCGACCGCGAGAAGCCGGGCATGTCCTCCGAGGCCCTCGGACGCGACATCGAGGAGGTCCGCGAGAAGGTCGAGCGTATCACCAACGACCGGAAGAACCGCGAGAACCCCGACCTCGCCAAGGCTAAGGATGCCGTCGTTGTTTGCTACACGTGAGTAATAATTCCTTATTGAGAAGGGGAAACGCACTGCGGCTTCTGTGGTTATGGCGATGGTGCACGGCAAGAGCGGCATTCGGGCTCCCGATGGCGAAGACATGACGAGCGCGACGAAAGCAACAGGAACGGTAGCGCTAGCGAGGCGGTCCGCTCCCGGTCGTCGGGGCCGCTTGCGTGCTCGTCGTGGATAAGTGACTCTCCTGGGGTTCCGGCTGACCTTTGTTCAATTGCTGTTTCTACTTGCGGAGTACACGGCGAAGAGGGCCAACTATGACGCCCCGATTACCGCAACGAAGTGTCGCCGACGACGCCGACCAGCCATTCCGTCGCTCTAAGAACATCGCTAACATCAGTAACAATCCTACGACTCCCCTCGACTGCTGGCGTGAGGTTGACGCCTTCAAGGCTGAGGTCAACAAGCTTGAGGCTGTGAGTTGTCAGATTGCGATCATAGCTGACGCCAGGCTTTCGTCAAGAGCCTCCAATAAATTGATAGAAACTGGGATGCATAGCTGCCCTATGGTAGATATTCGACATGACTTGCGGGCTGGCGGGGAGCTAAAGTCCTCGGCGACCTTCCTTATCTGGCGTCACGGTTGGCGGAAGATGGAGTGCGCCGCAGCTCGCTTCAGCACCACCTAGACCACGGACTTGCCTGGTCTGGATATGACGGTCCGAGGCGCTCATGTTGGCTGACTTGAATGATCGACACGCCATGTCTTTACGTAATACCCCAACGACGTGTACCTTTGTGATACGGAGGGCAGATCTTCTCCGCCTGCACTCGGAGGTGACTGCCCTGGTCCGAGAGCCGCGCAGCCCGTCGCTCTGGTGGCACTCTCCCGTCTTCACAGAAACCCATGCTCGTTTCTACGAGATGCGTCGAAACAATGGAGTGTCGCATTCCAGTGATGCAATGTAGTTCCGCAACGCTACTCCCTAAGTAGTGATGTTGCCCGACAAATGCAGGTTTGTGCGCGCTTGCGCTATTCCGGGACAGTTGCAATTGAGACAAGCTGACGATGGTGCCTGAAGATAGCACGCCATGGTGGAGAGTGTTGGCCACCTGCTTAACTCTGAATCTTGCTGTTGCTCACTCATCCTCCACCTTTGCTCCCTCGAGACTGTTGCGGCCCCTGCGCTCTTTCGTCACCACCGTCTCCACACGACACCACACTCTCTTCTCAGCCCTCACACATCGCTCAGCCGCATATATAAGCTGTGCGTGAACGAATTCCGAGTTACCAGGCCACAAATCAGCCGTAACGCTCCCGATTATTGTCACCGGACAACAACAGTCGCCACCTTCGACCTTCCTCCGCACGTCGACCAGCCAATCACCTGAACTCCGGTTCCCAATCTCTCCGACATCTCCACCACCTGATCTCTTATCTTTACGATGGCCTTGATTACCTCTGCTAGCGCTTCCTCTGCTCTTGCCCCTGTCGTTGCCAGCGGCTCGGGCTCTGAAGCCAACCCCAAGTCGGCGACCTGGGTGTTCGGCTACGGCTCGATCATCTGGCGTCCCGACTTTGAGTTCGCCGAAAAGCGCACCGGGTGGGTGAACGATCACACGCGGCGGTTCTGGCAGGGCTCCCCCGACCACCGTGGCCAGCCCGGCGCTCTCGGGCGAGTGCTCACGCTCGTGCCAGAGCTCGGCTCGGAGTGCTGGGGTGTCTGCTACCGCCTGCCCGAGGAGAAGGAGGACGACATCATGGCGGCGCTCGACTACCGGGAACGCGGCGGCTACGTCCGCATCAACGTGCCGTTCGAGTACGAGGTGTCTCCCGGGCTCACTGAGAAGGTCACTGCGATCACGTACATCGCCTCGCCCGACAACAAGTACTACCTCGGCCCTGTCCCCATGGAGGACATGGTGAGGCAGATCTACTTCGCCCGTGGCGAGAGCGGTAAGAACATCGACTACGTCCTCAACCTCGCCCGACACCTTGAGACTATGGGCCTGGCCGACGCTCACATCCACGAGCTCGCGCTGGAGCTCGAACAGCGCGCGGCAAAGGAGGCAATCCCCGTACAGCTCCAGAGCCCCGTCCAGACCACGACGCAGGTCATCGCCTAGTCTCATCACTACCTCATGTTTGTACAGCGTTTGATACGCTCCCCTCCCTGTATGCATATATCCTCCTCATCTGTTTGCCCTGTGGTGTATCGCATCGTCTCATAATCGTACATGGGTGCCCAGTCTACAGTTCTACGTCTACGCCTCCACAGCCACAGTCCTCGTCGCGACAGACATGCGGTCGACGACCCGTTCCGTGCGCGTCTTGACGACCTGCTCCATATCGTCCTTGATGACCTTGCAAGCCTCGGTGCCGAGGCGGAGCATCTCCTCGAAGCGGTCGACGTGCAGCCTCGTCTCCATCTGCGCGAGCGTAATCTTGCCGCTGTTGGGCAGGCTAGCGACAACAAGAGACGGCAGGTCGTTCTCCTCCGGGGCGCTGAGGTCCAGCAGCGCCTGCGTCAGGTGCAGTCCGACGCTGACCGAGGTCACGTAGTCGTGCATCGCGATGCCGGCGTCGATGAGCGCGAGCGTCACTGCATTAATTGCCGTGGGCAGTATGCCGCCGTCCGCCTGCAGGACCTGGACCTGCACCGCAATCTCGGAACGAGGGTACAGTCCCACCTGGATCACAGGCTCGAAGGTCTGTCGGATGGCCGCGCCGATCTCGAGCAGGCGTCTGGAATTAGCTTCACTCAGGCTGTTGTACAGCTCTTCGAAGAGGTCAACTGTTCGCCCGAATACCGGCGACAGCTGAGCAGGACATAGACTCACTTGTCACCTCGTGTCCGCCCCCTGCCCTGCCCTTGTCCCTGCGCCCACGGCACGACGCCAACCTCGACAACAACGTTGGCCTTGTCGTGCGCCGCGCCCGCCTTCTGCTTCGGCTCCCTTGGTCCGAACACGGCCGCCTGCACCGTCGTCAAACCCTGCGAGACCTGCGAACTCCCGTCTGCTTGCGGGTGCACGCCTAGTGCGCACGAGAGGGAGCGCAGCTCGAACGGCCGCCTGTTGTCGTGTCGGAGACCTGGGTATCAGCTTCGGTCACAGCTTGTAAGCTCACCAGCAAGGTTCAGGATCTCTATTCTGCTCATTGCGCCGATGTGCGTTGTTGATGCAGTTGCACCGAACTGTTGATGGAGGTGGCCGTTGGACTCGCGGACCGCGGACATGACGAAATTTAAAGGGGGTGGTTGGATAAAGATCCCGCATCCACTTGAGCTTGAGCGCGTTCGATGACGATCCATGTATGGGCCTGAGCACCTTCCTCGACTTACAACACCTGCAACAGCAAAATGAGTCTCGTGGGTTAGCTCGCAGTGCTGTGGAAGCTGACAGAAAGCTTGCTCCGGAAGACGAGGCGGACGGCATCGAGGTCGCGTGGGAGGACCAGCAGAAGATCAACACTTTCTCAAAGCTCAACAATCGGCTCGGCGACCTGCGGGACCAGCTCAAGGTCAAGGAGGTGAGTGTTCCGCGTGAGCACGGCGCCTTGAATGTCTGCTGCGCTGCTGTCCTATTTCCTGAGCTACCTTCTTTTCTATTTCTAGCTCGTCGAAGCTCAACCGCTTAGCATCGCGCTCGGCACACGTCCAGCGCCTCAGCATTCGCCGACCTCAGGACAGCGGCCAGAGCGTCGCCAGCTGGAATTCGCGGAGATGGTAAGCTGACCCCAGGACGAGAAGGAGTACTACGACGACCTGCAGATGGAGCTCGAGCTCAGTGACGCCAAGACGATAATGTACAAGGTTGGCGAGGCGTTCTTCGACCTGCCACTGCCGGCGGCGAAGAAGCAGCTGCGCGCGGATTTGAAGCGGTACGACGGCGATATCAAGGACCTGAAGGACCGCTGCGAAGAATGCGAGCACGGCATGCAGGACCTGAAGGTGCAGCTGTGAGTAATCTTCTCCCTGCCCTCGCAGCTAAGGGCAGCCCGGATACAAGCTGACGCCAGATACGCCAAGTTCGGGAAGCAGATCAACCTCGAGACCGGGCCGGATTAGACGATGGCGCTATGGCAGAGATGGGGTCTAGATGCATATATTGTGTACATTGGTCCATTGGTTTACTCGTCTCCTCCCTCCTGATCCTCCTCCTTGCCCTCCTTGTTCTTCCTCTTGTTGACCTTCTTCTTCCGGTTCTGCTTCCTCCGGCGCTCCTTCTCCCACCGTAGCTCCTGCTTGCTCCACGTGCGCGCCTCGGCCGCGAGTTTCTCCTTCCGGCTCAGCGTTGCGGGATCAGCGGCCGCCTGCGGCTGAGACGGCTCGATACCCTCCAGCTCGCCGCGAGCTCGCATCAGGTCCAGCCGCTCCTTCAGGATTTGCCGGGCAATGACTCGGTTCTGAGCACGAGAGCGCGTCGGCTGGCTCTGGATTCGGATACCTGTCGGCTTGTGCAGTAGCGACACGGACGAGTTTGTCTTGTTGATCGCTTGGCCTCCGGGGCCGCGGCCTGTATGTCAGCTATGGGGAAATCTACCGGCCAGCTGGGTAAGGTGAGGGAAAGACTCACCCCGCACGAACTTCTCTTCGAGCTCGCTCTCATCCAGGTCCGGGACCTGGTGTCGGCTCAACAGTCTGTTCAGGTGCTTGATCGTGTGCTTCGTTCGAGGTCCTTTCTTCTCCTTCGGCGTGCCTGCTGCCTCTGCTGCTGGGGGCGGGACGGTCGTCTGATAGTTAGCTCAAGACAATTGGAAGAAAGCTCACAGGCATGGCAGACATGAAGACGCCCTCGGAGACTTCCTCCCCCTCCCATACTGGGTCGGCATCCAGCTCGACTTCCTCGAAGAAGTCGGCTTCGAGCGTCTCCTCCGCGATCTCGACGGGCGGCTCCTTTGGCGGCTTTGGCTTCGCGGAATAGTCGCGGGCCCAGTGGCTGCACCCGACGTTCGTGAGGGCTGGTCGGAGCAAAGGTCGAACGTGTAGCGCTCGCGGCCGGAGCGCCGCTTGCCGCGCTAGAGCGAGGGCGGGGCGCATAGCAGTTGGTGATGGTAAGGACTGGGAGATGGCAAAAGAGACAACCTCCACTTCGAGCTCGACAACAATCTGGATGCCGATCAGATCTCTTTCTGACGCGCTCCGTCCGCAAGTAGTAAGCGTCTTGCATATCCTTCCGGAACAACGTTTCCACTGCCAACGTCAAATCGTAACATCACAGTCTCTGTGCATGACATGCTTGCTGTTCATCAGCGCCGAGTCTTTACGTCCGCCGGGATCTGTCCTAAATAGCCTCTTAATTGACATCACCGATCCGAATAAATGGCTCAATTAAACCTCCTCCTACGGTTCAATTACGTAAACTTTGCTGCATCCGTCTAAGAACCAGCGAGGTTGGGTATAAACACGCGACTGCTTTTGAGTCGTCTGCTCTCCACATCCTCATCACCCCGAACACCGTCAATCATGTCGTCCAACTCCAACGTATTCCGTGAGACCACCAACGGTGAGTGCGCTCGGTGCACAAACAACGCCATCATCGAAGATCGCACCAGCTTGGCTGCAGGGCAGTCGCAAGGCGGGCAGTGACAATCGGGGATTGTTTGTTTGTTTTTCTTTTTGCTTCCCTGGCTGCCAGGTCAAGACAAGCTCCGACACATGCTGCAGCGAAGAACACAGGCGCTGACACCGCAGTCCCCCAGCAGGCTCCTCCCAGCTTCCTCCAGAAGAAGGGCCTCCTCGGCAACAAGGGCAAGGGCCCGGTTGGGGGGTGAGTCGATGATCTGCTGATCGCACTGACCCTGCAGCAACACCATGTCACCGACCGACCAGTTCATGTCGCCTGTGTCTGCAAAGCTGAACGGAGCCAAGCAGCGTCACTTCCAGAAGTGAGTCGCCACCAGCCCATTAGATGAGGTCAAGCTAACATGGCAGGAAGCCGGTGCCGTTCGCGTCCAAGCTGTCGTCGCTGGCCGCCTCGGCCGCCCCGGACTCGCCCGCCCCGTCGGAGAAGCAGCACTAAGCGGCGCAACTGCCCGCTCCGCTTCGTCGCTTCTCCATTGTTCCGCCCCGCCTTCTCGCACACTGTTCCGACTCTGACTCTTCTTCGCTTTTCTACATTCCATTTTTCATTTCTTCACGATACATATCTGCGCGTGTTTTCGTCCCTCCGCCCCCCGCGAATCGCTGTCCGCCCTGTCCCTTCCGCCAGCCAGCCAGCCCTGTAAGGGAGCACCCACTACCGCATTAATCGCAATCATTCTGGCGAGGGCCCCGGCAACAGCAGCAGGAGAGGAAACGGAGAAGAGAGAACACAAAACCACCTTCAACACCTGCAACTCTACCCGTAACCAACCATCATATCGACTCCTTCGAACGTCGGTTTTATGTTGTGATAAATAAACCTAGCATGCAAGCGCAAATAACCCTCGGCCAAGGGCCAAAGGCGTTCAGGGCCCGCAGCCTCGACTGATCGGACATGAGTCAGCTAAGATCTACCCGCGAAGCAGGTTCACAACTCTCATATCTCTTTCAGAAAGTTGGAGCATACCGAGAAGCTATATTGTATGAGTGATGCATGTGATACTGGGTAATACAAGTTTGATACTCTACGCGCAGCTGCGCTCGTCGGGCTCGTTGGGGCCGCTGCTGCCTTGGCCACCTTACTCGAGGCCCGCGGCCTTGTTGCCGCCCGCGGCCTCCCACTTTCCAATGGCGTCGCGGACCTTCTCGGTGACCTCCTCCGGGGTCGTGTTCTTGCCGAAGGCGTCGACGAACTGGCCGAGCGGGTCCATGAGGTAGAAGAAGATGCTGCTGGTTAGCGATCACTGCTTAGAGGAGGAAGCGGTAGTAGCTGAGCGGCATCTTCACGACTCTGACGTGACAATGGTTTGCCAGTCAGACGATAGAGCTGCACGTTTCGCTATGCGCAGCAGGGATACTCACGAGTGGTCGACGAGGTAGTCGTCGGTAGCCTTGGCATCAGGCGGCGTAGAGAAGTAGACGCGATACGACTTGCACGCCTTCTTGACGTTGTCGTAGTCGCCCGTGAGGCCGATGATGCGGGGGTGGAACTCCTGGACATAGGCCTTGACCTGGGGCACGGAGTCGCGCGCGGGGTCAACAGACACAAAGACGGGGGTGACAACGTCCTTGCCGGGGTGCTCCTTGTCGATCTTGTCGACGACGTCCGACATCTTGTCCAGCTCCTCGGGGCAGATGTCGGGGCAGTGCGTGAAGCCGAAGTAGATCAGCGTGAACTTGCCCTTCAGGTCGGCGTCGGTGAAGGGCTTGCCGTTCTGGTCCACCAGGTTGAAGGGACCGCCGATCTGCGGCCGGCCAACAGACTTGGTCTCGAGCTCCTGGCCTGTGGTGTCAGCTGCAGAACCTACTTCATCGAGCTGCATGTGCTTGCGGATCACTCACGCCTGCGCTCAAGGACCTTCTTCTTCTCCTCTGTGAAGTAGTAGTACAGCGCGGCACCAGTCAGGATGAACAGGCCAGCGGCCTTCCACGTGAACGGCTGTATGTCAGCTATGGACCATACTTTCCAAGCTGCAAACTCACTCCAACAGCAGCGCGGTCCTTGGCCTGGGAGCTCGCCTCAGAGGACTCGTTCTGAGCGTAACTGCGCGAGAAGCGGGGCACGGCAGCGAGAGGCGCACGAGCCGCGGCGGGGCGGGCAGCGGGGGTGATGCGCGCAGTGGCGCGGAGACCGGTTCGGAACATGGTGAGTGGGATAGTGATGACGACGGAGGAGAGAGCAACGCCGAGATGGCTACATGCCGCCGCTGCCCGCACCCAGACCCAGGCCAGGAGGCTTATTCCGACGTCTCAGTCAGACATTACGAACTGGCTGGAGAAAAAAAGTCCCGCTGAGTGGAGGCCACGTGCGCCTGTGGCAAGCGTCCGCCAGTCCCCGCCTCTACCAGGTCCTGGTCGGCCGGCTCGGCCATCATCTCGAGCTGCATGCTCGACGAATGCAGCAGCTGTTTCTAGATGAACACCTCCTTCGCCCCTCCCCCCCTTTTACAAGCACAATTACATTTCCCACAAATATCTAGCTGTTTTTAACTACTGTTGAACGACGGTACGCCTATCCGAGCGAGTTCAGGACGGCACTGTTGGGCGCGAAGAAGGTGCAGCCTGTGACGGCGTGGGAGACGTCGAGGATGCGGTCGTACTTTCCGGGCGGGACGCCGATGAACATGTTCTCGAGCATCTTCTCCGTGACCCAGAGGCGTGCGCTGTATCCTATAAAGTAGGTTCCGTACTCGTTGCTGCACGGGTCACCGAAGGGCATGTTGTCACGGAGGATGTCGTACTCGTGCCCGTCGACGTTGATCGTGCTGAGCTGCTTGTGCGGCTTCTGCGCGTCGTCGGGCTGGTCCGGCGTCTCAATGTTGTCGAGCTTGGTGCGCCCGATGACCGCCTCC
This sequence comes from Trichosporon coremiiforme, assembly GCA_039545355.1. Taxonomy (NCBI): domain Eukaryota; kingdom Fungi; phylum Basidiomycota; class Tremellomycetes; order Trichosporonales; family Trichosporonaceae; genus Trichosporon; species Trichosporon coremiiforme. The sequence continues at coordinate 514,035 of BCJJ01000027.1, forward strand.
TGCTCCTCGACGCTGAGCTTGCCCCACGCGTCCAGGTCGTGCATGTACCTCTGCACCGTGACGTAGGTGCCGTCGACGCCGTTCGGGTCTGCGTCCTCCGTAACGCGTACTGCGTCCGGCACGGCCTGGCCGACGGGGTTCGCCGTGCCGTCCACGAAGCCGAGCAGGTCCCGCCCGTCAAAGTACCGGAAGCCCTGGACCGAGTCCTGGACCTTGACGCTGTCTCCGAGCTTGTTCATGAACTGGCGTTCGAACTCGAAGACCATGTCGCGCCGGTTAGCGCGGATGTGCGCGAGCAGGTCGCCGGGCGTCGACACGGCCGTGTGCTGCGAGCCCTTGAACTCCTTGAAGGGGTGCAGCTCCTTCGGACGCGGCATCTGCATGATGCTGTCCCACGCGTCGGAGCCGATACCAATCGTGACCGTGAACGCGCCGTTGACGTCGCGCACGGCGAGGTTCTTCGCGAGATCCGTCACCTCGCCGAGCACGTCGCGCACGGTCGACGCGGCGTCCTGCTTGTCCTTGTTCAGCGTCAGAATCAGGAACGATGCCTCGCGCGTCAGCGGCGCTTCGACCGACTGGATCAGGTCCGTCTGCTTCGGGCCAGAGTACGGGCACGCAGGCATCGGCATCGTGTATGGTCGCTTTGCGAGTTTGGATGGCTGGGAGAGAAGAATGGGCGCTGCACGCTTCAGCTGGTCGGAGGCGCTGGCGTTCAGAGAGACTCGAGCGTGGAGAGTCGAGAATGAAGAAGTGGTGGAAGAAAGGAGTCGCGCGGATCGGCTGAGGACACTGACTCGAGGGCGGACAGACAGCATAGCACGTTGGTGACAGGCTTTATGGGGTCGTCGCGATCAGCTCGGTGATAGAAATATCAGGATACATGCACCGCATGGAAGCCCCTGGTGTCCATTGCAGTCCCGCCGATTGGTCACGACGGAAGAGAAAGCTTAACCATATACGCTCAGCAATGATGTCACCGCGAGTCTGTTGGGCGGGCGGTGGTGTTTTTAGAACCGTCTGGAAATCACCGTACTCTCTGCTCACCTGTTAGACTCTCACCTCATCTATGCCGTTTCCTATGCCGCTGCCGGCCGCTTCGGAGTGCTCAGAACATCTCCACCAGTGCCACACACTCTGTTAGGCACTCGGAGAGTCGCAGGAACGCCTGGGGGTGTTGAGAACATCTCGGCCATTTGTGCAGGTTCAATGAGGGACTGGGAGAGTCACACGAACGCCTGGGAGTAGACGTCTCGTATGAAGAGGTCCTGAGAGTCATGTTCTGTCGGTCTTTCAATCTAAGTAAGTTGGATCCTGTTGATCGGCCGGCGTAGACAGTGTCCCTTGCTGTTCATCTGGGGAATACAGACATACCTCTCCCCGACACTGCCGACAAGACCTTCGGCACACTCGGCATCGACCAATCTACATTCCTTGACAGGAACTGCACGCTCCACCTTATATGGGACTAGGATGAATAGAGGTTGCGGTGTCTACGTGGCCAAACAGCAAAAAATCGCCGCAGTCACGTTTGCAGGGAGCAGGTGGGCAAGCGTTGGAGGGCATGTGGGCTGGGCCGTCCAGATCCACCGCCCAGAATAGCATTGGGTTGTGGCGGCGCCGTACCCGCGCGGGAGTTTTTTCGGTCGTTAAAGTCGGTAGAACCGGACTCCGGCCATGAAACTTGCGATAAGATTGCAGCCACTCGTCTGACCTGATCCGGGCTGCCAGACTGCAGGCTGTGCCAGGCAGGCCGCGAGTCACGATTCGACCGGCATTCAATGTTGCTTCGATCGTTGGCTACGGGCGGCAGGCACGCTTGGGGCACGCGAGCTTTGGCAAATCTTAACCCCGGGTGCTTTCTCATCCACGAAAATAAGCAGTGGCTCACCTCAGCTCTGCCGCTCCGGGGCCGGCGGAGACTCCGCTTTCCTCCCCCTCGTCTGCCCTTTCTGCCACCTTTTCCTGACCCGCTCCAACTACACTCCAGATCCCCGGACTCGAGCCGGAGCCACAGGACGCGAGTAACTAACCCCGCTTAAATTCTCACCAATCACGGCCCCAGCCATGCGTAGATCTCCGCATTCATGATATGCGAGAGAGTGGAGATATCGGGCCCCACGGAGCCGGCGGTCATACAGACTGTGGAGAATGCCGCTCAATGTCGGACTCGTCAATCTTTCGCAGCACAATCAGTTATATGTAGCCGGTGTGCATGAGCACCTTCCGAAGTTCGCCCACTCGCAACACCACATCCTTGCGCACTTTCCCCTTGGGGGATGAAGTACTGACTGCCGATCGCCACACTCCACAAGCTCATTCCACATTGCCTCAGCCCACAGTGGCACAGACCGCCATGACGACCGAGAAAGTCATCACCTCACAGATCGTGCGCATGCCGACGAACGACTCGATCGCATCCGAAAAGATGCCCGAGAACGCCAAAGATGAGAAGGGCGTTGCCATCGTTGACGTCCTCGAGAGGGGCTCACTCGACGAGCACGAAAAGGTCATTTACGCCGAGGACCAGTTCACCGACAAGGACTACAAGCGCCTTCGCTTGAAGGTTGACTTCATCATGATGCCGATCCTGATGATCATCTTCGGTCTTAACTTCTCTGACAAGACGTCTCTGTCCTCGGGTGTTGTTTTCGTGAGTTTCTTCCCCGCCTTTCTCATCGTACCGATCTTCCTTGTCCCACGCCACCTCGGTTTGAATCTTGATTTTACCGGTAAGCATCTGCTAACCACGCAGGGTCTCAAGGAGGACACGCACCTCAAGCCGCAGGAGTACAACAACCTGAACAGTTTCTTCTGTGAGTGTGGCCTCATGGCATGTGGCACCTGAATTTTCGCTGATGTCAGACCTCGGTTTCGCCGTCGCCCAATTCCCGATGGGTGCCATTCTGCAGCGCTTTCCGCTCGGCAAGGCCATCAGTGTGACCGTCATCATCTGGGGCGCGATGTGCATGTGCCTGGCCGCTTGCAACAACTATTGGCAGCTGTCTCTTGTCCGCACGCTCCTCGGATGGTTCGAGGCCGTCGTCATGCCCGGTTTCGCCATCATGACATCCTCCTGGTACCTGCGTCGCGAGCAGACTCTTCGCCAGACGCTTTACGCTTCCATGAACACCTTCTTCGCAATTATTTTCGGTGTCGGAATCTATTACATTGCGCTCGATGCGCAGACGCGCGGCGGTCTCGCGGCGTGGCGCGTCATCAATCTCTTCCTCGGCGGTACGACGGTCGGCATGGGTATCATCTGCCTCATCTTCGTCGGCACTCCGGACGAGGTGTGGTGGCTTACCAAGCGCGAGAAGCTCATGGCCAAGGCGCGTATCGTGTCGAACGGCACGGGCGGTGGTGAGAGCCACCCCTGGAACTGGGCTCAGGTCCGCGAGTGCTTCCGCGACCCGCAGCTGTGGCACATGGTCGCCGCCAACTTCCTCAACTGTATCCCGAACGGTGGCCTGACCGCCTTCGGTATCTTGATCAACCAGTCCTTCGGATTCAACAGCCTTGACACCATCATCTACTCCCTCCCCGGATACGCCATCACGTGTGTCTGCCTCATCCTGTCCGGATTCTCTGTATACTACTACCCCAAGACGCGCTACCCGATCGCCATCACCGCCCAACTCTGGACCTGCTTCGTCCTCCTCTTCGTCGGCTTCACCCCGCTTACCATGAACCGCTGGGTGCGCTGGGCCTTCTACCAGTTCTACCCCGCCTATTCCATCACCATGTTCCTCATCTTCCCGCTCATGACCGTCAACGTCGCCGGCCGTTCCAAGAAGACCGTCTTCGGTGCCTGTTGTCTTATGGCATACTGTATCGGTGTAAGTAACTTGCGCTGAACAGAGGACAAAGCTGACTTTCAGAACGTCGTCGGAGGACAAATCTTCGTTCCCGCCGACGCCCCACGCTACCACCGCGCCCTCGTCGCGTGCGCCATCTGCCTCTGCGTCAACGCCATCAACCTCGGCTGCATGCAGTGGTACTACAAGCGCCAGAACAAGCGCCGCGACAAGGAGTTCGCCGAGTCCGGCATGACCGAGGAGGAGCGCGAACTCCAGAACCGTATCGCCGGAGAGAGCGGCCTGACTGACAAGGAGAACAAGCACTTCCGCTACCGGTGTTAAACGCGAGAGAACAAGGCTGAGGCTTCAGCCCATGTGGAGTTGTAGTAATGGAATCAGAATCGAAGTTAGTAGTAGTAATGTGATGTCAATGGATTTTAGATCAGTGCGCGCAGACCATCTCCACGTCCTTCAGACAAGCGTAACATTGCATCCCTCCTAACCGGTGCGGTAGATAATGTGGACGCCAGAGTCGGACTCGATGATGGGGCTCATCTCGCCGACCTGGAGAGCGTAGGTTCCGTCCTGGACGTCAGCTTGGTCTCCGTTGCCCCCGTAAGCTAGCCACGCACCTCGAACGCCTTCTGCATCTGGCCGCGGCCGAACCAGCCCAGGTCGCCGCCCTTGCGCGCGCTGGAGCAGTCGCTCTCGGTGCTCGCAATCTTGGCGAACTCGGCGGCCTGCTGATCCTGGGGCAGCGCCTTGATCTGATCGATGTACGTCTGGATCTGCTGGCGCGCCTCAGGGAGCGAGCGCGTGATCCTGTCCTGCACAAGTCAGCTCACCTTCAACAGTATCGCAGCTGCCGGCGGCCGAAGCCAGGGCACAGGGGCCGGTCGGCCGAGCCCCGGCGCCGCTGACGCCGCTCCTGTGCAGCGTAACGACTCACCTGCCTCCACGAAGAGGGACGGCGCGAGCCAGCGTGCTTCGCGAGAATGTGGCTCGCGCGCACCTGGCCGGGATCACCGCCGCCCGAGAGGTACTTGGCTCCCGGGAGGGCGTGGATCTCAGCCTCGCTCATGCCGGCGGGGGGCTCCCAGGTCGACTGCTGGGTCTGGGCATTGTAGAAGTAAGGCGTCTTGCGCGAGTTGGAGAAGCGGACCTCCCAGCCGGACATGGTTGTTGAGTGCGTGGGTGTGGGAAGAAATGCAATGTGATGAAAGTCTGGAGCAGAGACGAGGGCGAGGGCGGTTGCTTTGTTGTGACGTTGCGGCGCGGTGTGGGGAATGCTAATAGACACGTCGGAAGTGGATTAGACCCCGATCACGTGCCGATTACAGTCCTCCCAGGAACGAATACAAATGTCTAGAACGGGAGAACGGACTACCCGATCGAGCCGAGCCAAGTTGACGTTGTCTCCTTGCATCGCTGTCTCTCTCTGTCGCACGGTTATCGACCTCGACCTCGACTCTCCTTCCAACCAAGACAGAGAGCGTCGCACACGCGATGCTCGACGTCCTCCTCCCCCTCATCCTCCTTGCTGCCGTCATCGCTGGCCTCCGCGCCGCTCCGTCCTACCTCGCCAAGAGCCCGACCCGATCTCTCCCCGCGCCGTACCGCCTTGCACCGCGCGCGCAATGGGTGCTTGAACGCCAGGGCATCACCGTCTCCGCGACGACAGTTGCGCTTAACCGTCTGCCAAAGAAGGTCATCCACCGGTTACCCTATCGCGCGCGCTCGGCTGCAGTCCGGCTGTTCGATGTGGGCGTCGTTGTTGGCGTGCTCGGCTCGGCTTTCGCCTTTGGCGTCGCCGTCTGGTCCGCCAAGCAGGTCTGGTCCGCCGTCTGGCTTGAGGCCGAAGCCCACGCTCGCGCCGAAGACACTGGAACGGTGGAGATCATCCGCAGGGCCATCGTCCCCGAAACGCCGCCGGTGCATGCTTCGGACAGTGGCGGCGTCCTGCCACTCGTACGTGATAAGCTTAAAGCTATCAGCTGACTTCTATCAGATACCCGGGGTGACTGCTCCACTGTCACACCTGCCGACGCTTGCGCTCGCGTTACTTCTGTGCCAGTTGGTTCACGAGGCGGGGCATGCGCTCGCTGCGGCATTGGAGGAGATTTCACCATCCAAGCTGCTATTCAGCATTCACCTCGTGCTGCCCTCGGCGTCAGTGGCGTTCCCCTCGACGGTCGATTCGCTGCCGCCGCGGGCAAAGGCACGCATCGCGACGTCGGGCCCGTTCTTCAACCTGCTGTTGTGGTGCGGGCTCGTCGTGCTCGGCGGTTTCAGCAGCCTGCTATGGACCGACGCAGCCGCCCAGGGGCGGATAGTCACCGCAATCGCACCCGTGAGTGGCCCTACTGATGTGTGCGGCTAACGTGGCTGACGCGGCAGGACTCGAAACTGCAATCGCACCTGAGTCCGGGGTATCTGATCACGCACATCGACGACCACTTCATCGGCGGCACGGAAGACCGGTGGAGCGATTACCTGAGTGCGCCGCCGGTGGACCCGACGAAGGGGTGGTGCGTTTCGAAGTGGGAGTTCAGAGACGCTCCGCAGGCGCCGTGCGCGGATCTGCACCTCGTCGGGTTCGATGAGATCGGCAGAGAACGGTCTGGAACCCGCTGCCTGCCGCCGCACGGGATCATCACGGAGCCCAGTGCCGCCTGCCATTGCCCGACGTCGCAGGTGTGCATTCGCCCAGCAGACTACGAGCGCATCCTCAGAATACAATACCGCCAGCCGAACGGGAAGCAGGACACGCTTCTGTGGTCCGGTGACGGCGCAGCCGTCCTGCAGCAAGTGCAGGTGGACTCGGCGCGGCCGCGCTTCTGGGGCTCCGCGACGCGATGGGCGGCGCTCTTCATGCAGTGAGCTAACTCTTGCGCCCCATTAGCTAACAACCAGGTACATGCGTCTCGTGACGATGTCGCTGTTTGTGTTCAACCTCCTGACGCTGCCGTATACGGACGGGACGCAGCTGTTCATGGCGCTGTTCTCGTCGTCGCCTGTTGGCAACCCGCGCTCGCACCGGTCACGGCACTCGCGGCAGCTGTCCTCGGCCGCGCCGAGCCGCCACCCCACAATCAACCTGTACCGGCACGGGGAGAGCGATAGCGAGTTCGAGGACGAGCCCGTGTGGGAGGTGGACCACGACCGGCGAGAGGAGGCGCGGCAGAGCCACGTCCGGCGCGTCGTCGAGGGCATCACGTCGCTCGTCGTCGCCGTCGTCGTCATGGGGTGGGCGATGCTGGCGCTCCTCCGCTCCAGTTAGCCCGATAGCCCGCCAGCCCGCTAGAGTGAGACAGTGTCAGTTCATCTTTGCATTGCATATTTATAGTGACGGATGTACGATTAAGCGATAGACACAAGTGTCACGGTGCTGGAAAGAAGCAACGCAGATCTCAAATGTCTGGGATCGAGTGTATCGAGTGGATCGAGTCGAGATGAGAAGCTGCAGAGGCAAGAGTCTCTGCGCCCGCCCAGACAAGATATGAGACCAGGCGCTTTTGTGCTTGATCCGCCAGAATGTCTCGACCACGCGCACGCACCCCGCCCTCTTCACACGACCACACGTACCACACGGCTCCATCATCGCACGTCGCAGCGTTGCACTTCTGCATCACTAGCCCATCGTCTACTTCAAGCATCCCGCGCGAGTACGCCGCTTACCTCCAACTGTCCCACGCTCATTGCGCTCGCTTCCGGCTGTGGCCACCTTCGTCTTTGTCGTGGGCCCCTCGGCTGCCCTCCTACTTTAACCTTGACCGCTTCCACCTTGGACTCTTCCTTTCAGACTTTCAGTTTTGTCAAGTCCAGCACAATGACCAACTCGGTCGACTCGCTACCGCAGTCGCCACCGCGGCCCAGCACCGCGCCGCCGCCCTGTCCAACCCGAAGCCTCCCCAAGCCGCCAGTGCCGACTCGGTGCCGGGCATTCGTCCTAGCCCCGGGAGAGAGGTTCACGCTCGAGCCCTGCCCTCGGCCGCCCGAGGCGCCAGCGCGCCCCTGCCCCTCATGCGCGGCGGTGGGGGAGGAGCTGGAACGCCGCGACTCGGCGTGCTCCCATGGCGGATACTGCCGCCTGCACTGGTGCGGGGGGTGCAAGAAGATGGCGCAGCTGGTCGCCGCTGCGCTCGAGTAGAGGAGGAGACTGAGGAGCGGGAGCCCCGTGTCCGCATGACCACCCTTGGCGACGGCCTGGCCCCTTGTCACGCCTGGGGTGAGCGATGGCGAGCTCGCTTCTATCGCCCCGGCGCCGCGTCTCAGCCCCATCACGCCTCCCATCACACTCTCCTCACCATGTCACTTGACTCGGCACCTTACGCCTTACGTCCCTAATGCAATGCCCAACGCCCTCGTGTCCGCTCATGACTCAAGTCCCGAACGATCCTTGCTCACAAAGCATATCCATACGCCATAGCACCTGTACATTCAGCTCCGCATCCAATGCTTCCTCTGTAGCGTCCACACGTACCTGACAGAATCGTGACCGTGTCCCCACTCTTCGTTTGCATGTATGCATCCGTCCACTATTCCTTAAGTGTGAGATTCGGCAGTGGGAGTATAGCAAGGCAGGAAAGGATCCGGGACCCGGACCGGAGGGCCGGAGACCTCGCCGGCTCAGGCCGGGTATAGGGCTATATCCTCCACATCCGCAGTGGTGGTACGGCTGTCGGTGCCCACATGCGTGCGATGCGTGCATCGATGATCGGCTGGGCCGCTAGTTGCCGCGCCGTATGGAGCTCGGCGGGCACGCCGTGCTGGCCAGAGTACATAAGCCCGATGCTCGCTGACACGTCCCCGCGATTACTCATCCTCAGCACAGAACAGCAACAATGACGGCCGACTCGAAGGTGACTCTCGCGTGTCTCATCCCCATCTCGGACTCGAAGCTGAAGGAGCTCGAGTCCGTCGCCAACGTCCACTACTGGCCGGACGGCAAGGGCGTCGACCGCTCGAAATTCCCCTCCATCGACGTTCTCTTCGGCATCCCCGAGGGCGTGAAGGACCTCTCCGAGCTCCCGCGCCTTCGCCATGTCCAGCTCTGTTCCTCCGGCTCTGACGGGGGTCAGAACTGGCCCCCGATGGCGGCCGTCAAGGCCGGCGAGAGGGACGTGTCCCTCTCCACCGCGAGTGGAGCGCATGCCCTCACGATTCCAAACTACGTTACCGCCATGGTGCTCAACATCTACCACCAGATCCCGCAGCAGATCCTGAACGCTCGCGAGAAGAAGACGTGGACGAAGGACATCGACGTCTATGGACGGCCGTATGGCATTCGGCAGACTCGGGGACGCACCGCGGGCCTGCTTGTGAGTACGAACTCGGCGTTGGCTGCTCCCGCTTGCGCTTCCTTCGTTGCCCATGCTGCCTGAGGGAATGGCGGCACCGGAAGGGGGGAAGTCAAGCGACTGACGGAGCAGCAGCACCTGTGAGAGCCCCGCTGAGACAACAGGGCTACGGCAGCCTCGGCCGCGAGTCCGCGCGCCTCCTGAAGGCGCTCGGGTTCCGCATCATTGCGGCCAACACCTCGGGCGCGCCGAGGAGGCAGGACGGGTACATCCCCCCGGGCGGCGGGGACGTCGAGGGCAAGATCCCCGAGAAGTACTACTCGACCGAGGACGAGGGGGCGGTGAAGGAGTTTTTGGGACAGTGCGACGTGCTCGTTGCGTCGCTGCCTAATACGCCCAAGACGCGCGGTTTCCTGACCAAGGAAAGGTTTGGTGAGTCCTAGTTTGTGCTGTTACTCTTGCTCGGCCAGCTTGCGCCGTCTACCATCTTTCGTGGCCGCATCGTCTCAACGCATGCGGCAGAGAGATGGCGGATCGCTGAGGGTCGGGCTGAGGGGCTGAGGACGGCGGCGGAGGGCATCGAGGATGTGAACGACACTGACACCCAGCCATGCTCCCCCCGCAAGCCGTGCTCATCTCCGTCGGGCGCGGCAACGTCGCGACCTCGGAAGACATCCTCGCAGCCCTGGACGCAAAGGACGGGCTCTTCGGTGCCGCGCTCGACGTCACGGATCCCGAGCCGTTGCCAGACAACCACCCGCTCTGGTCCCACCCCAAGGTCGTCGTCACGCCGCACTGCTCCGGCGACCCCGAGGGCGAGATGGACATCACCGCCGATGTGCTCATGGTGAACCTCGACAGACTCGCGAAGGGGGAGCCGGTCATCAACCGTGTCGACTTCCAGAAGGGCTACTAGTGCGAACTAGTGTGAGAGGGCGTGGTGCTGTGTAGCTGTGTATCGATAGACAGTCGACGATAGAGGACTCGGGAACCCCCGTATGCAGACTTGCAGACTTGTTTTGGCACATCATGTCATGGTGTCATGGCGCAGTACGCAGTATGGTCTTGGCATGCAGGCGATGAAAGACCTCGTAGGAGTCGTGAGACTTGGCATGCGACAGCGGTGGGCAGTCGCAGCCCTGTCGACTCCCCGGCGCGTAATTTAGGCGCCGTCAGCGCGTGCGGCGCGTGCGGCGCTTGCAGGTGTTCTCCGAGTGTCCTGCTGCTCTGGCTGTTGACAATCGCTGGCGCGTCTCGGCGTCTCGGCGTCTCGGCGCCTCGTTTCCTAGCTGCCCGTCATCACCGCAGACACGCCAAGTGGAGACCCAAGAGGTCCCTCGACGCTGACGGGCCAGTCTCGTCTCGTCCCGCAGCGGGGCCTCGCAACCGGCCGACGGCAGCTGCGGCTGTCAGATCTCGGATCATACTAGCGCGTCCGAAGTGCTGTCCGATCTCGGGGCAGTGACTATGCGACGTGCTGAGCATGAAGTTGAGCGGCCGAACACTCGTTCCTATCGTTCCTATCGTTCCTATCGTTCCCTCACTTCATTCACGCGTCGCGAGACACGTTACTGCTCTGGCGTTGCTGTGCAGCTTTGAGACAGCGAGGCGTAATGGCCGCCTCTCTCATTCGATGGCCGGAAGTAGACCAAAATGGGACGACAGCCTACGTCGATCTTGGCCGGTGCAAGGGACTCATGGGTTCAGCGGGTTACGGTGCGGCGATCATTGATGGCTCAAGAGCTGAGCACCAGTAAGAGTGGCGCGCTTTGTATGCGCTTTGCATCCCGCGAACAGAGCCATACGCCGTACGCTGCAGATGGGTGTGGGTCATGCAAGGGCAAGGGAAGGGGCTCGTAGGGGGCTTGGGATGCGTGTCCGACGGGCGCCGGGGTGGTATACGCGTGACGCGATAGGACGAGCGCCAGAAATCAGGGAGGGACATTGAGGGCCGAAAATCAGCCAGAAAAGAGGTGGCCGTTTCGGACGATGCCGACCGAAAGGCTGTACAGATGTTTTGTTGTCATGAACTTTGTCGGTTGGGTTTGCCGCTGGCATGGAGCATGCGTTCGGCAGCGACGTATGGCTCTGTCGTGTCACGCTGGCAGAAGCATGGATTGGAAATGTGTCACCGCGTCACCGACCACGTCTTGGGAGGTTGTGGAGCAGAGAGAAACCCCCTGCCCGCTTTCCCTAGTGGTCTCAAAGAGCTTGTTCGCTCCACCCTGCGCGCGCAGAACAAGCGAAAGGGGTCCTCATTGCACGGGTTCCTCAACCCACCCGAAACGCGGCCGAAGATACTCCGATACTCTGCCGCGGCGACTACGCCTTGCCAAGAAAACCGACCAACCACGATCGGCCGATTACACATCCACTCAGCTCGCGCGACGTGCAACGTACAGCGCTGCGAAGCAGGCAAAGCAGGCAGAGTGTGCAAAGTGTCCGTTGTAGACGCGCCATCGACGAAAATACCTCGTCACTGACCTTCCCTGCCATCCCCCGTCTGCTCCACGGCCAGGGAACAGCCCGCGCGGAGGAGCCAGGCGACCCGAAGCGAACAGATGTCCGACCTCATCAGCCTGTAGCCGCTCATGCATTTCAGACCAGTCTTGTTGTCGACATTCACATCCACATCACTCTTCACACTCACGCTTGACTGATCCCACCGTCGCCGACGACAGCAACAGCAGCGGCACTCGGAGCAATGAAACGCGCCCTCCTCCCCAACGCCCGTGACCGGCCCAAGAAGCCGCGCGTGTGGGACTGGGCCGAACCAAACCCGAACCCGAACCCGATACCGCTCCCGCTGTGCACGACTTGGAAACCGAAAACAACCACGCCACCGAAAACAACCACACCCCCGACTCCTCCCTACACGCCCGCAGCGTCTGCAGCTGGCCCGAAAGTGCCTGGCACGATTGACCACCTCGCGTATCCCCATCTGTTCGGGGCTGTTCTCTCTGCCGTCATTGAGCGCCGCGATGCGCCGACGTTACGAGCGCTGCGGGGGACGTCTCGCTCTGTCGCGGCACGCATCGACAGCGTCTTCCTCTCCGACGTCACCTACGCCCTCGAGACCGCCGAAGCTACAGCGCCGCTGAAGATGGCGAGGCATAAGCCGCTCCCGCCACAGAGCCGTTTGCTCGGCCTCCCGTGGCGGGGCCAGTCTGTGTCGACGGCGACGATCGAGGTCGGGCCCTGCGAGTGTCATGCCAAGTTCACGCCGGACACAGCTGACGCTGATGCGGATGCCGATGCGGATGCCGATGCGGACGCCGATGCGGACGCCGACGCAGATGCCGACGCGGAGACGGAGATGGCCGCGGATGACGAGACGCACGACGAGGCGCCGGTCAAGTGTCCCGCGCACGCGCACGAGGCACGGATCCGCGACGATGACCTGGGGAGGCTCGACTACGTCCGTTTCGTGGGCGACCCGCACGCGCACGCGGCCAACTGGGCCCTGCAGGCCGACACGGAGGTCCATGTCTTGGACATGTTTCCCCGGAAGGGGAACGGGTGGACACGCATGAATAGGGCGACGCTCGACTCGCGCCGCATCGCGCTCCAGTCGGCCGGTTCACCGCCGAGTCCCGCTTGCGAACTGGACGACGCCGACGACGACGCAGACTCGGACGTGCCCGACCTCGAGCTCGGCGCTGCTGCTACTGTCGCTGCCCCTCCTCTCGTAGTTCCGGGAGGCTCGCCCCGACCCCAACCCCACGACGAGCGCGCAGACCGCCCCCGCCGGCGCGTGCTCCACTTCCGCCTGCATGCCGAGTACGAGTGGCTGTTCGACTACTGCATGCTTCCCCCCAGCGACATAGCGCACACGACGGTGCTCGTGTCCAAGTATCGCGGGCCAGTGCAGCTCGAGGCCCCCGAGGACTTTTGCTCCATGTGTTCCGACGCCAGTGGGTGCCGCACCGATCCGGGCATGCTCGTGCACGTCAAGCCTGATCCGACACGCCACTTGAGTCCGGCCGAGGGACCCCTGTTTGGTCTGATCACGAGCTTGGCAGACGACTGGACACAGCGCCTGCGCCATCTGCTGAAGACGCCGTACCCGCCCCCGATGAACCAGCACACGGCGGGAACCATCACCTTCGTAGGCACCGAAAAGTGGGAGAACAGGTGGATCCAGAGCCGGCCGAACGACGTGCTTCTGCCGAGCGGGTACGCCAGGGAGAAGATCAGACAGTGCTTCTACTGGCGCTGCCTCAGCAATGTGCAGGACGCGATTCTGGAGTGCTTCACGGACGAAATCGACTACACTACGCGCAACCCAAAGATCAAGCGCTGGTGGGAGTTCGTCTACCTCTTCATCAACGAGGAGAGCTGCTTCCGCTTCTTGACCGTGGATGAGTATGCGCAAGAGGTCGGGGAGAGGGAGTTCGAGCTTGTCCTGGCCGAGGACATTTAGTCGGCTTCAGTAGTACAGTACAACCATAGAACCTGTTAGCATATCGCAAAACCACACACTGTAAAACCTGTTGTTGTATGCATCACCATCACCATCATCATCTAGACTCTACGCCATGATCTCGTCAATCCGCTCCATCAGGTACTTGATGACTCCGTCGGGACCGACCTTGACCTGGAGTCCGGTCGGGATCGCATGCGTCTTGATCCCCGGCACGGTTTCGCGTGCGATGCGCTGGATCTCCTCCTGTTCCTCTGGTGTCCACTGGTGAGCGTTAGCGAGCGAGCCATACATCTAGCGTCTCGGCTCGGTGACTGTGACTCACCATGCTGGCGCAGAACAAGATGCCCGGCGGCGGCTGCACACTCTCCAGGAGGGGCTTGACGCCCTCGATCGTCGTGGTGTTTCCAGCATGCACAATGTCGTACTTGTCCTTGACGTTTTCGATGACGGTGCCAATGACGATCTTTGCGCGCTCTGGCGCCGTGTTCACGCTGATGAGGTTGACGGGGGCCATGGTGTGGAATTGGCTTGGGGATGCTGAGCGGTTAGTAGCGAGCGAGCGAGCGAATGGGCACATGATGGCCGCCATCTTATCTATCGATGGACGCCGCAGCATGGACGCCGCAAGGCATCGGAGAGCTCGGGGCCGTACCTCGCGGTGTTGCGGCGACTAAAGCTCGCAGCGGCAGTAGACCAGATTAGAAATGCGCGAAATGCATTCACTAACTCGTAGTATTCCATTAGGATTGCATTACCACGAGTCCTAATGAGCCGCTGCAGTCAATGACACCGGGCGCGCCGGGCCGGCCGGCTCGTCCGCCCCCGAGGTCCGGTCCCCGGCCCGACCTCGCTGCTGCCCACTACCCTCCCTCCTCCCTCCTCCCTCCTCCCCCTCTCCCTCCCTCCTGTCTCCTCAACATTTCCTCGTCGCACAATCTCGATGCTCCCAAGTCTGATCAGAATGGGCGCGTCGCGACTCATCCGCTTCCTGCCGTCTGGCTCCTCGGCGCCTCGCATCGGCGAGCCCGTCGGCGACATTGACGTCGGTCTCGCGACCTATGCCGGCGACAAGGTCGAGGTCGAGCTGTACGATGGCGACTCTGTGCTGGACCCAGGATCCAAGACGGGCGAAAAGGTCACGCTCGACAAGGTGCTCGCGCCCGTGACGCAGCGCGAGTGCGGCACGATTCGCTGCATCGGTCTCAACGTGAGTTGTGTTTTACTCTCTCGGCGTCGAGGCTCGTGCAGCTGGAAAACTCACGGCTCGCGGCTACGGCTCGCGGCTCGCTTCGCTCACCCCTCGCCCCCTCACCTGCTGACGACAGTACCTCTCCCACGCGCTCGAGGTCGGCATGGAAGTGCCCTCTGTCCCGACCGTCTTCTTCAAGGCTGCGCAGGCGCTCGCCGACCCGTTCCCTGCACCGACTGTGATTCCGAAAGCGTTCGTCCGCGACGACGCGGCCGACTACGAGGCCGAAGTCGCCATCGTCATCGGCAAGGACGCAAAGGACGTCTCGGAGGAGGACGCGTGGGGCTACCTCGGCGGCATCACTGCGAGCAACGATGTGAGCTCGCGCAAAGCGCAATTCGCGACGAGCCAGTGGAGCTTCTCCAAGTCGTTTGACGGGGCTGCTCCCCTCGGGCCCGTGTTCGTGCCCCGCGACGCGCTCGACCAGAACAACATCGGCGACGTCACCGTCAAGGGTATCCACAACGGAAACGTCGTGCAGAGCTCGAACCTCAACGATCTCATCTTCTCCATTCCCAAGATCATCGCATTCTTGAGCCAGGGAAGCACCCTGCCCAAGGGCACGGTCATCATCACCGGGTGAGTTAAAGTGACGCGCGAGCTGACGGCAGAACACCCTCTGGCATCGGATGGTCCAGGAACCCCAAGTCGCTGCTGCACGACGGGGACGAGTTCCGCGTCGAGGTGTCGCACGGCGTGGGCACGCTGATCAACAAGATCGTCGAGGAGAAGTAGTAAAAAAACTTAGAAGTGCTAGATTTTCATTGTTGCATTTTTTTTTGAAAACATGTACTTATGCTTTTAACTACACTTGACATTGGTATTCGCTCACGCGCTTACGTGCGGTACTGTTTGGTCAGCTGGCACTCTGAAAGTTCAGGCAACTCACGTCTCCGTTGATGGTCACATAGTCGTGAGACAGGTCGCAGGTCCAGTACGTCGCGGCCTCGCCCTTGCCCTGGCCGAGGTCAATGTCAATGGTGATGTTCTCGCTCTGGATGAGGTTGGTGGCGCGGTCCTCGTTCGCCTCGAGGTTGGCGTCGGGCTCGCCGTCCTTGAGGAGAACCATGGGGGTCTGGACCGGGTCGTCCTTGGCGGGGATCATGGAGACCGAGACCTTGTGGGGGTCAATCGTGCCCTCGGGAACCGAGCTGTAGCCGACAGCGCACAGGATGCGGCCCCAGTTGGCGTCCTCGCCGTACATGGCCGTCTTGACGAGGTTCGAGTTGGCGACGGACGAGGCGACAGTCTTGGCGATGTCGTACGACGGCGCACCGTGGACTTGGACAGTGACGAACTTGGTCGCGCCCTCGCCGTCGCGCACGACGAGCTTGGCGAGCTCCTGCGCAAAGTCGGTGAGCTCGTTGCGGAACAGCTCGTACTCGGCGACCATGCCCTCGTGGATCTCGCTGTTGCCCGGCGTGCCCATGCCGTTGGCGAGGACGAGGATCGTGTCGTTCGTGCTCATGTCGCCGTCGACCGTGATCGAGTTGAACGAGCGGTCAACGGCATAGTTGAGAGCAGACTGAAGGGCAGAAGGAGCAATGGCAGCGTCGGTAGCGATAACACCAAGAAGAGTAGCGTGGGGGACGGCGGGGCCCATGTTGGGCGCAATCATGCCGGCGCCCTTGTCGATACCGACCATGCGGATCGTCTGGCCGGCGAGGTTGAAGGAGCGGCAGCGCAGTTTCGGGAACGTGTCAGTCGTCATGAATGCCGTGGCGAGGTCCATCCAGGACTTGGAGTCCAGGCCGAGGTTGCCGGCCAGCTTGGGGACGGCAGACGTGATCTTGTCGATCGGGAGCTGCTGTCCGATGACACCCGTCGACATGACGAGCGAGCCGGCCTTCTCCTTGCCCCAGCTGTCAGGCTGGGGCGCGAGCGCGTTCGTGAGCGACTTGCTCATGGCCCACGCGTTGTCCAAGCCCTGGCTGCCGGTGACGGCGTTGGCGCAACCCGAGTTCACGACGAAGCCGCGGACGCGTCCGTCAGTGGACGCGAGCAGCTCGCTCGTCACAGTGACGGGCGCGGCCTTGAAGGCGTTGCGGGTCGTGCACGCCGCAGCGGCGGTGGGGCGCTCAGAAACACTGACGAGGACGCCGAGGTCGAGGGCGCCGTTCTTCTTGATGCCGCAGTGGGTCGCGGCGACACCGAAGCCGCGGGGGAAGTCGTCGTCGTTGTACTGCACAATGTGGTGGTCCTTGTTCGGAGTCGGCTTGCCGCCCGAGCCCTTTGCGACGGCCGCGGTCGTGGAGAACGCGCGCCGCGCCAGCGTAGGCAGAGCCCGCGCCGGTGAGGTCGTCATGATGCTGAGATGGTGGGAAGAGACGTAGCTCGGTCTTGCCTTTTACTCTTGCGATTAATTGATGGAGCCCTCAGTCTCTTTCTATTATATCATCGATCTTTCTCGAGTCAAGCATCACGTGACTCGCTTATCTCGCCCTTTGTCTTGTTTGTTCCTAACTCGATCTTCGCCGACAGACCGAGTCAATGATGACATGGGCCGTGTCCTCCGTCTGTCGGAGAGTGTCCGTGACCGAGTCGCACATCTATTAACAGGGGTGCGAGGGATATGTGCGGTGACAAGAGACGGCACTGATAAGGACGACGTGAAACGCACGCGACGGAAAATGTCAGGCGCGCTGAGGACGTAAAGTGGAGGTTGGTTGGTTCAACCGGAAATGACGACCCCGACTTGGGCCGGGTCGCCGCTCGCCGCTCGCCGCCCGTCATGGTTAAGCTCCTCCTCGCTGTCTCTTGACTTTCTCACTTCACTCTAACTCTCACACCTTTAGCAAGTGCAAGCGAGCACACAACATCAAAATGACTCTCGCCAGTTCTGCGTTTAGGGTGCGCTACACTCGTGACCGAATCAGCTGACAAAGCACAGACCGAGTTCGCCGTCGACATGACGTGCCAAAACGTGAGCTTTGTGGCCCCCTCCGAGCTGACCACCAGTGTGTCAATGCCGTCGAAAAGGCTCTCAGCAGTGTTCCCGGTTAGTGTTGTCAGGTGTGCCCTTTGTGTATCCATTCTCTCACAGTGTGTTTGGTTCACGTCCAGGTGCGCACCCTAATCTCTCCAGCTACATCGTCCGGCAGTCTGAGCTAACAGCAGGCATTGATAGGTACGACATCGAGCTCGACAACAAGCGAGTAACCATCACCGGCAAGAGTGAGTTTAGACAAAGCTGGAAACATTGCTGGAACCTGAGCTGACACCCAGCTCCCCCGTCACAGCTCCTCTCGGCGCTGAAGTCGACCAAGCGTCAGGTGCTCGTCCGCGGCGCATCGTCGGCCGACCCGAATATCCCCTCCGAAGCCGCCATCTCCATTCTCGAGTCTCCTATTGCTCTTCCTTCACCTGACGCCTCCAAGTCGCTTCCAGGTCTCAAGGAGGACGAGTTCTCTCAGCAGGTGTACGGCATCTCCCGCTTCGTGCAGATTGCGCCCAAGAGCATCCTGATGGACCTGACGGTGCGCTTCCCGCCAAACGCAGCGCAGGACAAGTTCAACGTCTACGTCTCGAAGACGGGCAATCTTGTCGACCCGCCAAAGTCGACGGGCGGCGAGTTCGTGAGCCTCGGTCAGCTGAAGCTGGACGGCAAGGGCTACGGCGACCTGTTCAAGGAGGTCGACGGGCAGCTGTGGGAGTGGATCGGACGCGCGTGCGTGGTTCAGAAGGCCGGAGAGGACGACGGCAAGCCGGGGAGCGTGTTCGCCGGTGTCGTCGCGCGCTCCTCCGGCGTGTGGGGCAACGACAAGACGGTCTGCGCCTGCTCTGGCAGGACAATGTGGGAGGAGGGCCGCGAGATGGAGAAGAAGGGCGTCTAGGCGTGGGATGCACCACACTGTAAACTGCTCGGCATTGCCGCGCTGCCGAGGTGATAGGAATGCGACTCATAGGCGACGTACCGTGGACTGACAACATTACTGATCGCACCCCAGGCTCATATCGAATCTGACCCCAGACACGTCCACCGTGACATTCTCCACGACACACGCATTCCGCAGCACCGACGCCGTCGCACCCCATAACCAGTCGCTCGGCACACTCGCTCTCGATCTTCCCATGTCGCACGTCCATGTCCGGAGCGGGGCAAGCGGAGCACCTCTGCCGACGCTGCGGCCCCAGCCACTCAGGTCCTGGGGGGGATATAAGACCGTCTTATGCTGTTTTTGCTCCTCACCGCCCCACAGATGGTCACCCCGGCACCGCCGGCTCATCCAGCACGCACCGCCAAAACCCAAAAGCCCGTCATGTTCGGCCCCTGCACGCACACCCTCAACCGTGGTCGTGAGCCCAAAGGCACTGGCAGTGCTGACGACAAAGGTCCCTGCCACGGCGTCGCCCTTGGCAGCGGCGATCTGATCTGTATGTACTGCGGCCAGTGGATGGGATATGCGTTCATCAGGCCCCTGCCTATTCTTCCCGTGCTGCCCGTGACGAGGCCGGGGGTCGCGACGCAGGTCAAGGCGGTTTCAAGAAGTGACCGTGGGGGCCATCAGAAGACGCTTCGTCGTCGATCTGATCGTTCCCTGCAATAATCGCCTCCGTCATTGTTCGACACACCCGACTCGCTCGACACCTGTATCATTCAAAAGAGCACTGCCCACAACTTCCCCTCCTTCGTCCTCCTCTCAACGTTGTATCCCCTTCAAAAGCCATGCTCGACGTCTACTACCGCCTCTCAACGATCTCCTCCGACTCCGCCACCTTCTGCCCCGCCAACGTGCACTCGATACAGTCCTGTGGGTTTTATTTCTCCCCCCTTCCATGCATGCTCAGAACTTGTTGAGGAATGAGAGTATAGCTGACCGCAGACAAGCGCAACCGGCACGAACTGATCGCGCTTGCAGGCTCGTACACCTGTGTCTGGTGCGCGCGGGAGTTCTACACCAACTGCCTCGTGCACGGGACGCGGTGCCGGATCTGCGAGGAACGGCCTCGCTAGTGCGTGTTGATAAGTCATGGCATCTGAAGTCGCTTCACTCTTATCTGCTGGCACGGAGGGACGTACTGACCGACTGGCCAACTGACGGAGCGCTGTCACTGACAGTACCGCGGGGTACCGGGCCAGTCGCTGCACGTCCGACACATAAAGGGCGTACACATCCGGCCCTCCTAACTTTGCGCTCTTCTCGCTCCGCCACTCCCTCCGCGACACTGCACTCGTGCATCTCGGTCCACATCGCCTGCAGCACCAGAGCGGCGTCTACCTCTTCCTTCTGCATCCACAAAGTTTTCTCCATCAACTTACTCACTACCTGACAACCACCAAGTCACCGCGCCTCCTCTGGACAGACCGGCCCATCATCGCCTCGCCCACACCACCAATCAAACTCACGCAGCCTCTAACCCACCCAATCGCGACACTCGACTTCAAGACCCGCCCGATGCCAACCCCCGAGGAACTCTTACGCTCAGCTCCTCCGGGAAGAACGCGTGATCGCGTCCGACTATGACGCATTCGTAACCTGGCGGAAGCGCGAAGCAGCCGCGGAGGGCGGGCCGCGCGCCGAGAGGGATTCGACCAGTGGGCCAGGCTGCAAACCGAGTTGTGGCGCCGATTCACGCGCGACTCGAGAGCTGGGAGGCTGCACGGGGAGGAAAGGAGAACGAGGCTGGTTTCAAGGCATTCTGAGGGAGTGGCTTAATGGGCCCGAGTGCGGTCTTTCCGCCGGTATGTACAGTAACTCCACCACACACTGGCCCGATGTCGATGTCGCCTCGCCCTGCCCTCCATCACCACCACTTGTCACCTCCACCGTACAATCCACCCCTGAGCTCGACTGCTGAACTTGCCCTCATCGACCGCTGAGCTCGACTGACGCCCAGACAAGAAACAACGACTCAAGACGAGCGTGCGGCGTTGGATCGCCCACCGTCGCGCAGAGGGCGAGGACGAGCTGACCACAACCACAGAGCGCGCGACAATAGTCCCGCTGATCCCTTCCCGGCGGCGTCGTGATGGATCAGCAGCGGCGGGTGCGCAAGGCCGCGAACCAGCGCCGGCCCCAGAGCAGGCAGAAGCATGTGTTTGAAGTCAAGCTGCGCAGGGCAACCGAGGTTGCTGAGTATCTCCGGGAGATTGTTGTGGGATGCTTGCGGCCGGAGAATAGCGGGCGTACGAAGGACAGGCGGACGGGCAGGGAGGGCAGGCAGGCAGGATGGAACGGGTGGGGCGGTAACCAGTGAGACCGTAAAGAAGGAGCCGAATGATGGAGGCTCGGACGCGCATGGCCGTCGGGGCACGCTCAAAGCGTCATGTGCTCAACGGTCCCGTGTTCCAACGCAGCTGGTTAGCTCGTCGTCGGCGCAGCTTGTCGAGTTAGTCAGCGCCTTGAATCTGGATCGCACGAGTACACCACGCACGCTGCCATCTGTTACCCCTAGGACCCAGCACTGAGTACACGCAGGCGCGTTCACTGGCTGTCTCCGAAGCTTCTGCGACTGCTATCTTTGAGCCCGCCGTTCCGAACATAGCTTATCTCTCCTCCGCGGTGAACTTGTGGTCCCCGATCTGGAGCATGTCAGGCCGTTTCCACGCCCCCGGGCCTGAGGTACCGGCCAGCGCGGCCTGGGACTCAATGATGCACGCAGCGCTATCCTAGCGCGGCTGGATGTTCCCAGTCGTGCGCCAGAGGTTTGCCATGGGCGCGGCTCAAGTCCAAGGCTTCGTGTACCCATACTCTGAGATCGAGTACGTGATCTCGCGCCCCTTGCCAGTCGCGACGAGCGCGTCGCGCATCTTCTCAAACGTCGGCTGATGCGCCAGCCCATCCTGGTCCGCAAGACACCAATCGTACTTAAGGTACTGCACGCCCCACGCCGCCAACGTGTCCGCGTCCTGCTGCTCGTGCCCCTTGCTGTCCAGCCCGGTGCCGGGGTACTTGTCGTAGATCAGTGCGCACGTCCGCGTCCCCGGCGATCCGTAGTGGCCAAACTTGAGTCCTTTGGAGCGCACGTACGACGCGAGTGCCGCGATGCCGCTGGGGAACTTGGTCGGCTGCGCGCGCAGCGCCCCGTCCGCTCCGCGCTTGTAGTTCTGCCAGCAGTCGTCGAGGACGACGTACTCGTACCCGGCCGCCGCCGGGGCGGTTCGACGACCGCATCGGCGGCAGCATGCACAATCGTCTCGTTCACGGTGCACCGAACTGCCTTCCACGAGTTCCAGCCCATGGGCGGCGTGCGCGCGAGGCCATTGTCGAGCACGTTTTTTATCGCGAGGAGGAGAGCGGCCAAGACCGTGATCGCGGAGGTACCAGGAACGAGGAAAATGGCGTGCGGAGGCGCGTTGATGGTGGCTTGATGCGCTGATACGGCTGCTGACGTGAGGGTGAAATCGCGTTAGCCGGCCTTTTTGGACATTTATGGAGCAGCCGGCTACCACCGCCCACTTGGCGTGTTGCGTTCGGCGACCTGCCCGAATCGCAGGGGTCCGCTTGCGGACAAGATTAGATCCCCCAGCATCAGCACCCGGTGACATCCGCATGCTTGCATGCTTGCTTCGGCGGGACCACGTTGGGCCAATGTGGGGCCGCAGAGCCCTGGGATATCCCTGCGAGACCCCTCATGGCCCCTCATCCCCCTCATTCAAGCATAGGATTTATCGCGTACCACCCACAGACGCCCACCCACCGTTTCCTTGCTAACACGCCGTTTTCGCCGCACTTCCCGATATCGCGCCTCACCAGTGCTCAGTAAGAGTTAAGCGGTCGATCTTCGCGACCCCGCTAGACTCCCCTTAGCCCGAGCAACGTTAGCGCGCATTGGCAACCCTCGACGCCTCGAACGGGAATTTTCCCCCTCGAGCTGATCACCGGGCCTCTCGCGAACGGGAATTTTGGCCTCGGCGTCATCAACAAACGCAAATGCGGGGCCGCGTTCTCGGCCGCCCCCGGGCTAGCCCGGCTCGCGCGACTCGTCGATCACTAACGTTTGCAATCGTCCCTTGAGGTGTCCCGCCAAGCCCACGGAGCGTATGGAGCCCGAGCATACGCGCATTCACATACGGCTGGTACGCCTAGCGGGGCCCAGTACTTCCATTGGCCCCATTCAGCGACGGCAGCGATAGCGCCGCTTGCCCCGCCATGATCCGCCATGGGCCGCCGAGGAGCTAAGCATGATAGCCCGTCCGAAAGTGTATTTATGGCCGGGGTGTTATCCTTTCTTTCGTCGTTGGCCCCACGCACTCACCTCTTACTCATACCACTGCAACAGCAAGTAACATGCCCGAGTCGGTGCACTCGATCGGAAAGGAAGACGAGAAGGTAGATGTTGCGCACATTGACCACGGCGTCGACGCTGCAACCGTCCTGTCGGCGGCGCGTCTGGCAGACCCCGGACCTGGATGGAACGACCCCAGGTGGTACAAGTTCATGGCCATCGTGACCATTGCGTGTGCCGCGTCCGCCGACGTCGGCTTTGACGGCACCATCATCGGAAGCGTCAACAGCATGGACACGTTCCACAAGTACTTTGGCCTGTAGGTACCCTCCTATCAGTTACACGGCGCTAACGCGGCAGCGAGGACGCGCTGACGGGCACCAACATCGTGTTCGGCATCTACACTGTCGGAATGGTCGTCGCGTTCTTCCCCTCAATCATCATCCCCGACTGGATCGGCCGTCGCTGGGCAATGTTTTTCGGCAACGCTCTGCTCATCATGGGCTGCTTCATCAACGGCTACGCCAAGAACATGGACTGGCTGCTTGCCGGCCGATTCTTTGTCGGTCTCGGCGGCACGCTCGCCGGAACCGCGGCCAAGGTGTACCTTGCCGAGGTGTCTTCGCCGTGGAACCGTGGTTTCGTGCTCGGCCTCTGTAACTCCTGCTGGTACGTCGGCAACATTGTTGCGACGGGCGTGGCAATCCCGTACGGCCTCCGGAACGACGACTCGAGCTGGCGCGTCCCCTTCCTGCTGCAGATGACGTTTGCGGCGCTCAACTTCCTCTTCATCATGCTGTGCCCCGAGTCGCCGCGCTGGCTTTTCTCCCGCGGCAAGAAGGAGCAGGCCGCACGCATCCTCGCCAATCTGCACTCGCGGGACGACGACGTCAACTCGCCCCTCGTGCAGCTCACCATGGCCGAGATCGAGGAGAACATCAAGCTCGACGGCGCAGACAAGCGCTGGTGGGACTTCCGCCCGATCTGGCGCACCCGTGGCGACAGGTACCGTTTCGGGCTCTGTGTCATTGTCGCGTGCTGGGGCCAGCTCAGCGGTAACGGCATGGTGAGCTACTTCATGCCTTCCCTGCTCGAGAACGCGGGCATTACGAGCGGCAACGAGCAGCGCACCCTGACGCTCGTCTCGAGCGTCGTCGCCATGGTTGGCGCGATGAGCGGCGCCGCATGCATCGACTACGTTGGCCGCCGGCCGCTCATGCTCGGATCCGAGATCTGGGCCGCGTGCTGTCTCGGCATCATTGCGGGTCTCGTGCAGCCGCACGGCGTGCAGAACGACGCCCGCTCCAAGGCCGGTATCGCATTCATCATGCTCTGGAACGTCTTCTTCTCCTTCGGCTGGACACCGCTGCAAGGGCTCTATCCCGCCGAGATTCTCAGCTACGAAGTCCGCGCAAAGGGCATCGCGCTCCAGGGCTGGTGCGCCGCCGTCTTCTCCCTCATCAACACGTTTGGCATCCCCGACGCCATGAAGGCGCTCGGATGGAAGGTCTACCTCATCTTCATGTGCTGGGACGTCGTCGGCTGTGTGGTGATTTGGCTCTTCGTGGTGGAGACAAAGCAGCTCTCCCTCGAGGAGCTCGACGACGTCTTCGAAGCGCGCTACCCCAAGGCACGCAGTGTCGAGATTCGCCGCGAGGCAAAGCTCCGCGCAAAGGAGCACAGGGAGGCAGAGGGAGCCCTCCAGCTCCAGCCCGCGCAGATCAACGCGTGAACAAATGGTGGATCGAATCGGATCTGTTAGGGAATCATTTCGTAATAATCAAGCTTGTAAAACAAGGGAATGGGATGGATCAGTGGCTTATCTTGCAGACGTTGATGCATCGGAAAGTAACTGACTGAAACGCACACTGACTGTGGGAAGCACCAGCACCTTGCACACACTTCGCACTCTGTGCGCTGCGGAACGTCGGCTACTCCATGTCAGCAACACACTGGCGTGGCGCGGCCGCTATCCTCTTACAAGCCTCTTGTGCTTGTTCCTTCCTCTTCATCCCATTGCCGACTTCAAGTGTCAAGAGAATGTGAGCTACCATCTCGGTATCCAAGCCGACTCTCAGAAATGTTCGACCTCTCGACCTCGAGCAGCGAGGGGGGCAGCTTCCACTCGCTTTCCTCGAAGTCCACCGACGCCCAGGCGTTCTTGCCCCTTCCGACCAAGTACCTCTCCATCACCGAGTACCTCCCCATCCTCAAGTGGCTGGCGGGCATCCTCTCGCCTCCTCCACCCACCCCATGGCGCACCTTGCGCGGCCTCCCTGCCATCCTGGACGCCTTTGAGGCTTATGATCCCGCCTTCCGCGCAAAGGTGGAAGCCAAGCTCGACCCTGACTTGCACGACTATGTCGTCGTTGGGCTCGAGGACATCGGCCCCGCCGAGCAGCGTACCAACGACATCTCTTCATCTGATGAGTTCCCGCCCCTCTTCAGCCTGGTCGATAAGCAAGCGCATCTCTTCGCCTCTGTCGCCAGAGTCCTGGACGAACGTCTCTGTCCCCGCCACGAGAGGGTTCACGCCAGCCTCGTGGGCCAGTTCATCGACGCGGCGAGCCAGGAGGGGAGGAGCAACGTGTTCTTCGCCATGCTCGCGATGTCTGAGGATTTGAACAACGCGGAGGTGCGCGCGCAGCTTGACACATGGAAACTGGAGTGGAGGGCTCTGAACGAGTAGTGCTAAGCGCGTCGATGGTAAGGAGCGCACGGGCCACCGTGCCGTACTTCACTACCCACGTCAGTCGTCGTCAACCCCACGTTCGACCTCAAGATTTTCGCCTGTATATCTGTGCGCTTTCAAGTGTAAAAGCATGCAGTAGTCGCTATGCATATGTCAACTCGTCAGGAGGGCACTGCAAGACATGCCTATGGCATGTGGCGGTGTGGCGCATTCCGCCGATCAAACTGGCCATTTTGCACCTGATATCAGCTCGCAACGGCAATCTCACCGGATACGCACTCTCTAACCCTGGTGAACATCTGATTGATTGGTGAAGGCGGCCGTAATAGGAAAAATGAGCCGAAAGACGCCGATCTGATTGGAAAGAGGGTCGAAGGTACTCACAGACGAGCACACATGCCGCTCGATGAGGAAGGTGTGGATGACTCGACAACCATCGATGAGGACGGGAGACCCACAGGTAGGATGTACTTTCAGACTGTGTGCCTCTCTGTCCATCAGTGAACACCACAAGATGCTAGATCAGAACCCAACAGATCAGTACATAACCGGCCGATCTTGACAGGTCTGACATTGCAGTTCACTCACAACCTAGCCAACAGCATCATGGAGTCCACTCTAAAGCCCTACAAGAGGCTCATCAGCGATCACTGCCACCGCCTTTACGTCAACTTCACGAAGGAGCATGAGTGCACGGAGTCTGAATATTTGCACGGTTTCTTTGGGAGGCGGATCGGCTGTCCTGCCGACTTGAAGTCGGAGATGGAGTATCTCGGTCTCGATATCATCGATAAGAAACTCTACATTGCCAAGCTGGAGAAGCAGATCAGGATCTTCGTGACTGCTCTCAATCCCATTGGTAAGTTTCCAAGCTTGAAACGGACTTGTTTCGCCGGCTGACATCAGGGAATGCCCAGGATAACCTCGAGGGTGTCAAGGCTCTCGCCCTCAGCAAGGCTCACGAGCGCCGTATGCAGATTGCCGAGCTGCGGAGGGGCTACACTGTTGACCATGTTGCCAGGACCAACAAGACCAAGGCTGCGAAGAAGAAGCGGCCGCGGAGGTCTCCCCAAGAGACCCTCAAGCGAGAGGTCCAGGCCCTTTCCCTTGAGAAGGCTTGTCAAGATGACCTCATTGAGCTGTATAAGGTCGAGTTGAAGGACCTGCATGAGCAGTACTGCGATCAAGGTGGGTAGTAAGTAGAATCAGCGCTAATCACAGGTGATAGTGCCTCCGACGAGCCCACCCAGAACAAGCGGGCGACCAGCGACCATGACGACTTCCTCCCTTTGAAGCGCCGCCGCACTTGATGGCACCGCTCGCTTCAGCCTCCCGATCCGTTTTCTGTTTCCCTGGCCCGAGTATTCAAGGACGTTGGTGCTTCCTGTTGGCAGGACTTTTCCTCCTTCGAGAGTGCTTTAGCTGTTTTACAAGCTGCTCATCTCATTACTGTGTCAAGATAACGCTGTCAGGCAGAGCAGGTATCGCAGTTTGGCAGTGTAGTTGTTTCGTAAACTCGTTGTACGGGGCGCTATGCAGTTGCTGGTTCTCAGATCCGAATGTACACTCTCGCACGTACGCTTCACAGGCCCTCCAAGCATGTGCAACACGAAGCCGGATCTGATCACGCAGTCCGTCTCGCCCTTTCGCACAGAGGTGACTGTGTTTGCGTCGCACTATTCAGAGCATAGGATTGCCAAAGGGGGGGAACCGTTCGATGTGCGTATGTGTGGCCACAATCCATAGCACAAAAACCCCATCACTCAACTCCTCACATCGCCCATTCTCTCACCTCTACCTTTCGTAAGTGGCACAAATGTTCATTGTGCTGACCGCTAGGCCATGAGTCACCCGTCCTATGAGGTGATAATCACTGCCGAAAAACGGCTCGAAACTGCAAGTCGAGCCGCCTGCGAGGCTGAGAGCAGCCTCGCCGAGGCTCAGTTGCAGTTCGACGCCACCGACCTGACATCCCTTCCACAGCCGAGCACTTGTGTAGGGGGCTCGGAGGCTCGCCTCTACACCGCCCGGGACACGGAGAAAAAGGTTAGGGCTCTCGTCACTGTTCACCGAGAGCAACTTGAGACCGTCTACGGCCCCAGAAACGATGAGTCGCGCACCCTGGCGGAGATCGCGGAGACACACAGCGAGCTCATTGCCCTCCACCACATCAACCCCGTGGAGGTCCACCACCGCGGCTATACCTGCGCAGAGAGCTGCTGGACCTGTCGTCGTACCGGAATGTCAGCCTGCCGCATGCTCCCCGGTGTACCAAAATGCGCAGGTTGCGTGGATAAAGGTGTCTCGTGCACTACCTCCTCTGATCCCGACGACTTTGGAGAATTTTACAGCTCGATCGAGCTCACCCACGCCGAGCTGGTACAGTTGGGAGTTTACCCGGCCGTTCCAGCCAGCCAGTGGAAGAAGAAGAGAGGAAAGCGACCCTCGAGCACCACCGCAGCCCAACTTCTTCCAGCCGCCGTCGAGGACGAGGACGATTTGCACGACGACGACGACAACCTCACAGGTGATCCCGGGGCCGCAGCCCGAGCGCTGCGACGTCAAGCTATCATGAATCCGAGGACGCAGCAGCTTCCTGATGGCACTTTCGTTGCGCCGCCCAAGCCCAGCCACTCACACAGCAGTAACCTCCCTCCAACCGAACTGCCCGCGCTTGACGCCCTTGATGTCCCCCGCGATGGAGTCGCTCAATCCACCGGTGCTCGTTTGGCACCTTTGATTGCCAACACGCCGACTCCCCGCCGCAATCCTTCTCGCAGCGCCCGAGCTCGCGCCAAGAAATCGCCCCAGAAGCCAGTCCCTACGGCTATTGTCGTCCCTCAAGGCGGACTCGACCATGCTGCTGCGTCAGGGTTACTGCGCTCCATTACGCCCCCTCCGGAGGCTGACCAACGTGAGGCACCGAGCACAGAAGTGATGGACGCCGAAGGCAGTGCCTCAAGGTTATCCTCGCCATCTTCACTCTCCGAGCTCTCAACAGGCAGCGCAGCACTGCCCGCAGACTCAGCAGGCTTGGAAGCCGGTCGCCGCCGCTCAAGCGCTCCATCCCCAGCTGAAGCCCCAGCTGAAGCCCCAGAGACTGCCAATCCCACCAGGCTCTCTGATGTGAACTCGGATACCATCCAGTCCCCGTTGAATCTCATCGTGCACGTGGCATCGCTAGAGACGCCTGCCGCCGCTAACGACGGGGCCGCCTCGTCGAACTACACCCGAAAAAACATTACGGCTCCCTCGCTGTCGCGTAGTGTTGCTCACCACAAGACGAGGATTGCTCCTGGTGTCCACGGTTCTTCGTCCAAGTGCACAACTAGTCCTGCGTCTCGCTCGAAGAACACCGACCAAACTGTTTTACTCCGCGTCCTGCCCAAGCTCGTGACGCGGCTGCCCCATCCCCCCCATGCGCCGTACTCTGCCGCCGCCAGTATCTCGCCCTTTAACCCGCAGCGTCAGAGGAGGCTGTGGTGGAAGTCCCAACCAGCAGCTGATGATGTCTCCAACCAGCCTGCTCCCATTGCTCCTGCCGAACAGAGCGCCAGGGGCAAGGACCTAAAACGCACCGAGCCCCCCACAGCCGACCACGCGAAGAGTCCGGGGCGGCCCAAGTATCCTGTAATCGACAAGGGCAAGAAGCGCGCGCGAGAGGTAGAGTGCCCACCCGAGCCCTGGGAGAACGGCCACCGGCGCACACTATCCTACCGTTCGTCCGCCCGGTTCGATCAGGGCTACGCAGTCATCTACGGCCACACCAAGCTCCCATCTCCGTTGCCCGATAGCAGCCCCACCTTGGGCCCCCGAGTCGCCCCACCGGTCACGCGAATCGAGGTACCCAAATCCAAGCTTCGCCGAACCGGTCTTTTCGAACCTGACCGATACACTTTGCCCTACAATGATTCGGCGCGCCTCGACACTGTCCGCCGCGAGACCACCGAGGGCCCCTCCTCGGATGGGAGGCTGCTGTTCAACAAGTATCCTGCCACAGATCTCCCCTCCGCACTGCGGCCAGCCTATGCGTCCTTCTCGACCGCTGTTCAACCCGATCGTCGTGTTCCCGCCCACCTGAGCTATCGCCGTGCCACGATGCAGGACCTGACGCCCATTTTCCAGCGAGCCGTTCAAGCTTGCAGCAACGTGTACCGCCAGTACCTTGCTGATAAGACCGAGCTGGACACTCTGAACGACACGTTCCGGGCCGCCGTGGCCGACGGCGACACTGTTGGCGCGCAGTCCGCCTTCTTCCAGGTGGCTGCCAAAGCCTTGCTGAAGTTGAACGGTAAGGCGAAGAAGGGCGTCGAGCAAGTAATGGAGGACTTCAGGCAGGTGTGCATTCTGATTGAGAAGAAGAGGGCCGTGTAGTTATGTTGTGCTGTAACTGAGGTTGCTATCGCTGTTCGTGGGTCGTGTCAATAGCCCTGGCCTTATGTATACCCTGTCTATAGCTGTGGCGGATCAACGCTTTTGCATGGTTTCACGAGGTTTTCACTCCTGGCGTTACACCCTGGCCGGTGAACACATTGCAACAACAACTTCAGAGGCTGCGTTTCAACTAAGTTGTTGATTGCAGAAGACGTCTGAAGGATGAAGGAGGGCAGGCCGCGTGGTCGTCCGTGGCACGCAGACACCCGAGTAGCTCCCGGTCGCGTCACCTCTGGACACACATTGCGACGCGTCTGATGCATGCCGCAGTACAGGTGTCCCCGACAGCAGTGCGGGCCAGGCGGCGCACACTTGCTCCCTCGTACCCCCATCAGCCTTCCTCTGTGTCTATACCTGCTCTGCCTCGTCACCGTCATTTCTCCCCTCTCCACTCGCTTCATCATTCTTCTCTTTCTCCATTCTCATCATTCCTCACTTCCCCATTCTCTCATCATTCTCCTTTTGTCTCCTCATTACCCTCGTCCCCTTTTACTCCAACATCCCCCTTACTCTCTAAACTCGTCACCCGAGAACCCTCGAAGCCACCCTCAACCCCTTGGAATCCTCAACTCATCAATCCCCTCGACATTTTTGTCCCGCACCTTCGAAGCATCAAGAACCCCCTGCGCCATGTCAGACGCTCTCCCCAACCGCGCAGAGCTTGAGGAGAGACTTGCGCATGCGCAAGCCGCCTATGAGTTGGACAACACAGCGTACCTGGCCATCTGCCGGCAGCCCATTGCCCTGGGCACGCCAAACCTCTACAGCCAGCGCGACCCGCGCAAGATCCACCTGTTTATGGCGAAGTACCGTAGTGGAGAGGAGGTCGAGGCGCTCAAGAAGGCGATCAAGGCACTCGACAATCCTGCCGCTACTGATGGTATCAAGGTGACTGTGCAGAAGCCCACACCCAAGCCTTCGCCCGTCATGGAGCGCGGCCGCGTCTGGAACCTGCCGGCGGCTGGGATAGACGTCGACCCCGCGTGGGAGAAGACCACAGTTCGGGAGAAGACTCCCGCTGAGGAGGAATCTCCCACCGAGGGGACCGAGACCACTGACGCGGAGGCAGCTGCTGCGCTGATCATCGAGAGAGTCAGCAACCTGATTGTCTCCGAGCCCAGTCTCAAGGAGGAGTCGAAGGCGAAGGGCACCCTCTACGCCGAGATTTGCAGGCGCGGAGCTCTGACTCTTTTTGACCAGGAGCTCGCCGACAAGCGCTATAAGAAGATTGTGACGGGTAAGAAGGGGAAGCATGTGAGGTTTGCTGCAGTCTACAAGTCCCAGACTAAGGACTCCACGCCTGCAGCCAAGCATACCGAGTCTCAGAGCTACAGTCGTTCTGACGTCAAGACCATCAAGCCCACCAAGTCCACCAAGTCCGGCAAGGACGCCAAGGAGTCCAAGATTGAGGGCAGCTTTACCCAGCACCGCACCAACGACAAGACCGGCAAGGACTCCGTCTCCATGCACAAGTCTGACCTCAAGAACCTCAAGCGTCCCCTCTCCGACGTCGGGAAGTCCGAGGCCGAGTTCGAGCCTCGGGGCGCCAAAAAGCCCAAGAACCCCTTCCGCCCCATGGCGCCCAACAAGCCGCTGAAGACTCCCAAGCCCTTGCAGCCCATCAACCCCCGTCGCCCCCGCAAGCCTTGCAACCCGCTCAACAAGCCGAGCTGGGACGATGCTACGTTCGGAGTGCATTCCTGAGACTCCGCATGATGTCCTCGAGCCTTGGACGTCGTATAATCTCTGCAACCATGGTAGGAGGTAGGGGGCGGTTGCTTCCGCCAGGTGGGGGCCGCACGGTCCGCCGCACCGTGAACTTATCATCTGCTCCAAGACCCGGCAGCACAATGACGGCCATTCTACTCGATCTCCAAACGACAAGCAGGGCTGGACCCGACAGAGAACAAGGGACTTTCGGTTTTCACACGCTGTACACATATCATATCATGCACACTCCTTTCCTTTAATCTGCTGACAACGTTTTACCACATGTCTTCTTTTACTTAACAACTTAGGGGCCGGTTAGAGCTTGGCGTCACGCTTGTCCTGCTTGTGGGTGCGCACGTCGACAGTGTTCCACCAGGGGTAGTGTACGGGCGCGTCCGCCGCGAGCGTGCCGGTGAACTTGACGGGCCTCTTCTCAAGGAAGCTCGCGACGCCCTCTTTAATGTCGGGGGTGCCGTAGAGGTCGAAGATGAGCTTCGAGTCGAGGAGGTGCTGCGCCTCCGGACTGTCCGTGCCTCGGTACATCATCTCCTTCATGAGTGCGATGCTGACAGACGAGCAGTTGGCCGCAATTTCCTCTGCAATCTGGAGCGCGCGGGGGAGCACCTGCTGCGGCGTGTCGAGGAGCTCGGAGAAGAGGCCGTCGAACAGCTTGTCGCTGGCCGGGTAGACGGCGCCGGTCGTCACGAGGTGAAGCGCGCGAGACATGCCGATCAAACGGGGAAGGAAGAAGGACGAAGCAGCCTCCATCACCAGACCGCGGCGCGAGAAGACGAAGCCGACCTTGGCGTCCTTCCATGCGACACGGATCGTGGCCGGAAGCGTCATCGTGACGCCCACACCGACGGCGGCGCCATGCATCGCCGCGATCGTGGGCTTGGGGCAGCGATAGATTGCGAGGGCGACCTGGCCACCACTGTATGTCAGCTACAAATGCCCTCGTCCAGCATCTCATCAAGACCGGCGCATTGATCAGCCGAAGAAGGTCCTGGCGGCCTTTCCCGCACATCTCGGGATACTCACGTGTCACGGTGTCCATTGATGTCATCGTCGGAGCGCTGGAACGCGCCAGAGAGGTCGGCGCCGGCGCAGAAGATCTTGCCGTCGCCGGCCAGGACGATGGCCTTGACGCGGTCGTCGACGGCAAACGTGCCCCAGGTGCGCACGATGTCGGCGGCCATCTCGTATGTGAACGCATTGTGCTTGCCGGGGCGGTAGAGCTCGACGACCTGGATGGGGGTGACGCCTGGAGCGTTCTCGGGGTGGTTTTTGATACGGATGTGGCGCACGGGGAGCTCAGAGTAGGTCTTGGGGACCGAAGGAGGGACGATGGGGGCGGACATGGTGCTTGGTGGAAGAGAGAGAAGGATGGAGGACTTGGAGGTGGGCTGGACGACATGGTGGAGGACGGTGGTGGAGGTTGATATAGTATATCTGGGTTTCGGCCTTGTCCGCTGGCGAACCGGCAACTTGCTCACCGGGCGCAGCCGTGGGAGACTGGGCTGATTAGATTGCTCTGAGCAATGTCATTAGCGGGACCAAAATCTGATTAGATCCGGGCCACCTCCGTATTCGGCATGGACGGCGGAGACTCGGTGTCTCCCCCGGCCGTAACAGCAAGGAACGCGAGCATGATCGCGATCGCTGACAGACGGGCCGCCGAGGGATGTACCCAACTTCCATTGCCTGGGGTACGACTGTCGTCTCCTGGTGTTGTCATGAACGTCAGTGGGGCGCCGGCGCCTCACTCGCAGATGATGGCGCTCAGCCCCGCCCCCGCATTCCTTACCCCAGCGGATGCACTCCTAGACCTGTTGGGCTCAAGCTAACTGGAGCGCGCGGTCCATGTGGAATACACCACCCACACCACCAACTGGCGTCATCTGGACGGTGGATGCTGATGTGAGCCTCCGTGTGGTCAGCAAGTGCGGAAGCTGGTGATTCCCGATCGGCCTCGGCAGCTCCGGTTCCTGAAGATGCCGAGCGAATGTCTCCACCGAGGACCAGCTGGGTCCGTCGGTGTGTTTTCACCTTTCATCCATCTCTCCCTCTTCCCATCCCCCTCTCATCCCACTCCACCCCGCAGCACCTGCTTGCGTACGCCATGTCGCAGGTCCGCGCCGACTACCGCAGCGTGCGCGTGCCCCAGAAGCCGTCGATCTTCCAGCATCGCGGCGACATCGCCTCCTACCCTGCGCCGAAGGAGGGTGTGTGGCCCAAGGTCCTCGTCCCTTATCGCCCTTTGCTGGGACTTCTACCCCCTCCAGAGGACAAGGCGCGCCCAGAGCCGAAGCGCGAGCCTCTGCCGCCTCCTCCCGAGGGATGGGTGAGGACGCACCACGCCGCGCCCGCAGCGTATCCCCGGCTGTATCGCGAGGGACACGGCAACCTCGGCCACGACTCGCAGCCTTGGGGCACTATTCCAGAGGAGGAGAGCAAGGAGCAGCGCGCAGCTAGGCTTAATGAATGGTGCAGCACCCTCGTCCGGGGACGGTACGACTCGCATGCGTGGAGTCTCGAGGACGCTAAGTCTGCCGCTCCGCCGAAACAGTGGATTAGCGTCGAGCGCTGGGCGCGGGAGGAGCCTGTCGGCGGGTACACTCTGGTGTGCACGCACGCGGGTGGATTGCAGAAGGAGGTAAGTCCCCATCTTTCGATCGAACGTCCACTGACGACTAGCACTGGCACACGATCATCCGCGAGATCATCGCGCGCGACCCCTCCACGTCGGCTCAGGCCTTCGGCGGCGGCCCCCTCGGCCCTCACAACGTGCGCATAGACGAGGTCTGGATGATGGACGACCTGCACCACAACGAGAGCGTGTACCTCAGCGACGGCCGCCTAGGTCCACTGCAATCATGGGAGGACACGGGGCGCGACTTCCTCAACCTCGTCGCGCATGTCGTGACTTCTGCGCCGGCGTGCTCGGAGCGGAAATGGGACCTGCCCTGGTCCCCTCAGCCCGAGAGCCCACGTAAGGTCATCGGGCTCGGGCATTCCTTCGGTGGCGCGGCAATCTGTCACGCGGCGCACGCGCGTCCAGAACTCTTCGCGGGTATCTGTCTCGTCGACCCAGTGCCTGTGCCGTGGTATCTCCCCCGCGAGCTCGGGTATGCTCAGCCCACCGTCGCGTTCCCCGTGACGCCCGTCGTGCTCAAGCGGCGGGACACCTGGCCCTCGCGCGCTGCCGCTCGCGAGCTCCTTGCCTCGAATCCCTTCTTCGCCGCCTTCGACCCAGAGCAGTTTGAGGTGTACCTCGCGCGCGCGCTCATACCCGTCGACGCCTCCAACCCCGATGGCAAAGTGACGTTAGCCACGCCAATCTGGGCCGAAGCATGCACCTTCACGGAGCCCGAGGCCGGAGCCAGGGCATGGGACAAATTACCTAGCATCCCTGTCCCTGTGGGTTGGATCATGGCCGGCAACTCGGCGACGACATACGGCGACAAGAGGAGCCAGCAGATGGTGCATCGTCCGCCAAGGGCTAGGAACGAGAGGTGGCTGAAGGCGGAGCACCTCCTCGTGCAGGAGAAACCGAGGTGGGTTGCTGAGAGTCTGTGGAGATTCCTTGCGACGCTGGATGCGGGAGAGTGGGACGCGCCGAGTCCCGATATGAGGGACGCGAACTTGTAGTGTTTTGTTTTTCGATCTTGACGTCGTGCATAGATACAGGTACAGTGATACAGTGATGCTAGACTTGGTTATGACTACGTTGGGCATGATCGGCTACAGAGAGTAGGTAGTGACTAGCGGCCGGGCGATCACAATAAGCCGCGGCGGATGTACCAAGCGCCGTTCGCTATTGTCAATGTAGCCACCTAGGTAACTCACTGCTTAGCACACCCAGCAGCTGCTCGCGTCTGTTCTGTATGCGCTCGAGATTCCTCTGTCGGCAGACCTCAATATCGTAACACCTGCGATAATACTTCTCCTGAGCGCGGGCCAGACGGTGTCGGTCGCGCGGATGGACAGGGTATCCGTGCCCTCCTGCTTCCATTCCTCCTCCTGTTCCACCCAATCCACCCCCCATACCCTGCAGCTGCCCCGGATAGTTGAGGTTGGGATGCAGGCCGGCGTGCGAGGGATACACCGCCTGCGAGGCGTAGCCGGCGTGTCCGTATGCACCACCGTAAGAAGAGCCGTAGCGTGTAGAATTAGAGTGGAGCGGTCGGATAGCTTTCCAATACCGATACTCGGCCCTCGATCTCTTCTCAGCGGCACTGTATTCGATGCGCAGCTCTTGGTCGTGCAGTTTGCGCAGAGTGCAGAGGTAGTAGCCTTGCGTGGAGTTCATGGCAATAAGTATGATCGTAAGATCTGGGAGAGGATAGGGGCATGCTTATATCCCCTTATCGATGCTTGTTGCCACCCGCTGAACCTGGGATTGCTGGGCGCTCGTTGCCATAACAGTGAATCTGCGTGGTGAGCGTGAACATGGAGGAACAGGGCGCGTAGGTTTGCAGATATGGTCCCGTCAGTGCATGTTTGTGCGCCTGCGTCCTTTGTCCCTACAACGCCTGACACTGACGAGGCTTGTTACGCAGCAGCCTCCAGTCAGTGACGATGCATGCATAAAGCATGCTGAGATCAGCGCAGCGTGAACGTCAGCGGCGTGGCGGCGCCTTCCATTTCTGTGCATTTATCCTAATTTCCTGAACGACCGAACAATAACACTTCACTTTCTCATATAAACTTGGTCACGTGGTGTAATACCTGGACTGTCCAGCTAGTAGCCAGTGTAAACCTCCGGGCTGAGCACGACGATGAAGCTCAGCGCGATCATGCCGTCCTCCATGACCGCGACGCGGATGAAGACGACGACGAAGGGGATAGCGGCGAAAAAGCTCCGCAAGTCCTGCAGCATGCGCGCCTGGTAGACTGTGTCGTTCGGGTAGAGCACAATGTAGGCGGGCATGCCATCCTCAATCTTCTCCCAGTAGAGGGGCACGTTGGCGTCAATGTGGCCGTTCGCGCGCGCGGCGTCTGGTGTCAGCGTGCTATTGGTCATCCAAGCTGCTGACGGGGCATGCGTAAGAGAGGTCTGCATGGCCAAGCACAGCAGTAGGAGAGAGACTCACAATACGCGACCTGGGCGTCCCACCAGCTAACGCTCTGAGTGGCAAACATTCCCCCGTTCCAGGGGGCCGCTCTGGAGGCATGCACCGGCACGAATGCAAACGCGGCGGAAGAGGGTCTGGACAGCCTGGATGCGCGCAGCGAAGTGCTCGACCTGCCCCGGCGTGTCAAGGGGCGCCTCACAGTCCCTGTCGATGGTCTCCCAGACTGCATAATCCGAATCCGCGGGAGTCAGACGGAAGACACGGACGCCTCTCTCGTCCACCGTCAGCGTTGGTCGAGGAGCGGGGGGAGTCATCCAGTACGGGGCTTGGAAAAGGGGAACGGTGACCGGTTCGGGGATCATGGAGGTGGTAGCGGTGCTGTTTGGGGTGTTGCCAGCCGTTTCGGGGATGCCGTCGTGCGCGTTGGTAGTGGCGCCGTTCGTGGTGTTGTTCGCGTGCATGACGGTCTGCTGTCAATACGAGTCTATGCTGAACTGTAGGTAACCTACATTGATATTTGCTGAAGTTGGATGATGGGAGTTGTTATGTTCGAAGACGCAAGGAGGAAATGTGACCAGCAGGCCACGATGTAGCGGACACATTGATGAGCAGACACGCTAATGCCGTGCGGTTTGGACGGATGGACTACGACGTGCGAGTGCGGTGCTGTGCTGGAAGTGGTGTGGAACGGTGCAAAGCCACATGGACACTACCCAGACGTAAGCTGACGGGCTACTTGCTGGACGTGCCCAAGGAGGGTCAGGCTGTACAGCAGCGGGCCTCAGACAGCTTGCACCTATCAGCATTCGCCCCGTCAATGCACATGTGTCTGCAGCCGGATTTTGAATTATGTTACATAAAGAATAGTATTCACAGGAAGGGTCCTCGGCCTGTGGAGCCGGAAGTCGGGAGAGTCTACGGACAATCAGTTCCCACCCTGTACCGATATGACTCACGTAGAGCTACTACTGCGGAGTGACCTCGAACTCAAGTACAGCGCGGACGCACGTTGTGAACTCGCACGACTGTGCCTCGCGCTGGCGCTTGTAGTCGCGGTTCAGCGCCGCTAGCTTGAAGAGGTACTCGCTCTCGTTGCGGCTGTGCCTGCTAATGTGGACGAGAAGCAGATGGCGCTCCTCGTCAAGACGCTTCATGGTCTTGACATGGAGCGCCACAAGCTCGTCCACAACAGCCTGCTTGTGGGGGTTGGTTGGCATCGGAAGGTGGGTCGGGGACAGAGAAGTAGACATGGTGGGGTTGTGAATGGAGAGAGGGGGTTGAAGGCGAAGTGAGGAGTACAAGAATTGACAGGAAGTTTAGCTCTTCAGCAGCGACGTGGTCTCCATGTCACACTGCAGCACATACCGACGTGTGTCCACACTCGGCAGGCTCGGTCGCTCGGCGATCCCGGGGGAGCTGTGTCGAGGTGTGCCGAGTCTCACCTTGGGATCAACGTCCTCGCCTCGTCGCACTTCTCGCAGTGGAAGTGTAGCCGGACACTTGGAGGCTGCGGAGTTTGGTTTTTGACGACACTGCTGAGAGGGGAGGGCCCCTCGGGCACGAGGAGAACCACAATGCGGAGCAGCCCATGTTTGTGCGACCTTCGTTAGGTATCCCATTGTGAGATGCAGACCTCACCATAAATGCATAGATCTAAGCTCAGATCGAGACGAAAAGATGCATGCCTCGTCGAGAACGCGTGGCCGGATTATGATGATTTCTGGCCTTTGTATGGCGCACAGACCTCATGTAATCTGGTGGCCCTCCAGATGAGGCGTCAGTGGCCTTGGCGTTGTGGATGCTTAATCGACTGAGGGCTACTCTCGGGGAGAGGGTACTGAGCATAACACTATGACATGGCTATCTCTTGAGATCGTGCTTGGTCATGCTTGTTGTCACTCGAGCTGCGCGTTGCGAATGATGTCGAAGATCTCATGCGTGAGCGCTAGACGGTTGGCGTGACACCTGCGAAGCTTTTCTTCTGCCTGCTTGCGGTCACCGACGATAATTTTCCACATGTTGGGGGCGTTGTACACGTTAAAAAGCTTTTCCAAGCAACGCATGTAGTCCGTTTTGGCTGCGTACATGCGCTTCAAGATGCTGACGATAATGCTACTGTAGATGTTCAGACTTTCAATGACAGCCTTGCGTTGCGCCTGCTGCACTAGTTGACGAGACTTGCGATTGGTCTTCGAAGGTGACGACAACTTTTTGACCATTGTGAATCTTGGCGTTGGAAGAATGAGAGTGAAGGATAGCGAGATACTGTACGTTGAATGTAGACAGTTGTTGAATGTAGACAGTTGTTGAATGTAGACAGTTGTTATGGTTGGGAAAACAACGACAACGCCAGCGCCCGTTTTTGAAGGAGAAGATGGTGGGGGGTCCGGTGATGGGCCAAAGGGATGGGGGGCCGCTGTTGTTGATGGCACCCCCAGCTCTTGTAGACGCGAGTGATGCAACAACGACGCGTGTCAGGAGTACCCCCGGCACATTTTATTATAATGCACCCTCTGCATTGTGCTCCGTTCTGAACACTCACCTTCGGCGTACGATCCAGCCTAATGGGCTCCCTAGTGCAATGAGCGCGAGCAAAGCCCCGCATGCGCGTGCCTAAACAGGCTCGTGGCATGCTTATGGCCAGAGACTACATTATGGGAGTCCATCTTGCAACGTCGAGACCCGGCACTGGCAGGATCAGGCAGGTGGTCGAATCGCATCGTAATACCAGTTGAGCAACGTATTGCAGCGGTATTAGAACGCGCGGTGCCTCCCATAGGAATTGTCCAGAATATCACATAATTTCACTACTTTTATTTGACTGTCACATAATTTCATTACAAACCAGGTCATCCTGGTCGTCGGGGTCCGTATTTGCTTGTTGTTATTCATGCTGCCATACTGTCATACTGTCATTTGTTTCGTGTTTGATCTCAGTCGCTCTGCCCTTCTTCGTCGCCCTGCTCGCCCGCAAGCTCTCCATCATCAGCGTAGTCCCCTATCCATGCGTCATTGTCGGGGATTGCGAGGGGGGAGCCAATTCATCCCATGCGTGCACCAGGTCCGTGCCGTTCACAGGTGTGGCCTACTGTAGCACCGCCTGCCAGGGATTCTTCTGAGACGCAAGAATGTACACAGCATGTGCGAAGTAGCGCTCGCCAGCCTCGACGTATTCTTCCTTAGCGCACTCTCCGAGAATGTACTCCGCCTCCAAGTAAATTTTGAAAATGTTGGTGAATCGGGCGGCGTTTCGAGTCCTCATTCCGTGGAGTGCATGAAGTCGAGTCTCTTCGAGAGCATCCACGATGCCAGGAGTGGCTCCTCGCTTCTCGAACATGACGACGCAGAATCATCCGAGAGATCGTTAAGCACGTCATTCTCTGTCTCGAGCTGCACATTCAGTCGTGCCAGTGCCGTTTGCAGAGCAATAAGGAGGGCGGGTGGAGTGAAGTATGGAAGCTCGGGGTGCTCGGGGTGCTCGGCGGCGGTGGTGGCAGGGGTGGCGGCGCACCTGTTGTCGAAACTAGAGAAATCCTGGCTGGTCAGTCGCACGTCGTGGCGCTACAACTGTGAGGCGTACTTCGGGAGGAGTAGTTGAGGGAGACATAGTGGGACCGGAGATTCAGCTCGCGGATCGATTCCCTCAGCTGTAAGACCCACAAGGAAAGCAAGGCTAGAGCAGGACTGGGTTATCAGCTGTAGCCAGGTCATTCTAGCTCGAGACCTAGTGACGGTGGCACCTGTAGCCCGTCTTCGATGTCTCAGCCTAATGAGCCTGAATAGCTGCTGGTCTGCGATTTCGGCAGTTGGGACACCCACTTTCGCTTGTTGAGATGGTGACAGAAAAAGTGCGGGCGACTGCCGTTTCAGCTTTTAACTCCGTTTACAAATTGGTATACTTACGTTGCTTCGTGTCTAGAGTTTCAGCCAACTTTCGCTCCTTTCGATAGCTGGGCCACTCACCGGACTGAAGACAGCTCAGCGCATGCAGATGTTCGAGCTCGGCTCACCTTGACTCGCGGGACCTGGGCCTCCGCCTTCGTTATCGCGGGGGTTGAGGTGCTGGAGTGTCAGCTATCACATGTCTCATGCTGCACATGCCCGTACTTTGAGACTGTGAGAGGCTGAGGTATCAGCTTGCTATCGTCGCCCAGTAAGCTGTACAGCTGGGCTGCCTGCCTAGTACTGAGTGTCAGTCAAGTTCGACCAGTTGCTAACATGTCGACTCACGTGGCGGTTGCCTGGGCTCGGCCTCGCCCGATAGTCTGCGATATCTCACACGCGAGGACTGACGTGCCAGCTTGGCTCAGTACCGTCGCAGCTGGTCCACCTACCAAATGCTGCGTGTCAGCTAGTTCGCAGAGATCAATCAGCTGGATGACATTGACTCACTGAAGGGGTCGCTGGTCGTTAGCTTCGTTTGTACTCGTCGAAGCTACTCACAAAGAAGAGGTCGTGAGTGTCAGCTACGTCTCTAAGACTCCAACTTGTGGGCTTACCTTTGTGTCTGCGTCCGCGGATCAGCTAGTATTCGGCAACGTCCATCTAGCTTTGTAGTCACACGACTCACTGGGCTGGGACACGGCTGGTGTCCGCTACGGCAATGCGCACGACAGGTGCTCACGTTTGTTCTGTGTGTCAGCTAGGCTTGCACGCTACCCAGCTTGTCTGCCCACCTTTGTGTCCAATGATAAGCTGCGTCTGAATATCAGGGTAGCTCGCAGTAGCTGGGAGTTGACTGGCGATGAGCTTGTACGTGGTCGTTGAAGCTCGACCTACCTTGCTGATGGTCAGCTTCCACTGGTATGCGCAGCTTGGCTCACCGTACGAAAGTGATGGCCGGAGTGAGCTCGATTGTAAGTGTGTTGTGAGCTCTTACCTGTGGAGTTGCCTGGGCCCTCGATCTCAAAGCTACTCACGTGAAAGGGCTGGGTGCCAGTTAGAGACGTTTGTGTACACAATTCACGGCCACTTGGGGCTTGGAGCTGGGAGATGGCTGGGAGGAGAAAGGCTGCGTGTCAGTTTTTCTTTCATACTGACAACTCACAGAGAGCTGGTGACTTGTGGCCGTGACAGGCGCGCTGCCACGTCAGTTACAGCTCTGGCCATCATCAACTGACAGTATCTGTCTTGAGGAATGGACTGAGGTGTTAGTTACTCGGTTGGGGCTGGATAGCTCACGGCTTCAGTTGGTGATGGGGAAGGCAGTCGAGGAGCGGGCTGGCGAGTCAGTTCAAGTTCAATACTCATGATTCTGGGAACTGACGGTGATCGGGTGCTGTGATAATGACGAGGGCTGGGCGTCAGTTCCAGTTCCTTCAAAATAACTGACAAGGACTGTTGAACCAGGTGCTAAACAGAGGCTGGTTCCCGCTGGCCACCAAGGAGGATACTCGAAGTGCCGACTGTTGACCGGGTACTGTTGGGCGAGGGGCAGACTGGGATGTCAGTTCATACGGTTCAGTTGCTCGAATTCACAGTGCCTGTTGCCGAAGACTTAGGGTAGTGGGGGCTGCTGCTTGTCAGTTAGTCGTCGGATTTGACTTGACTGACGGTAGTCGGTGGGGAAGGAGGGTGCGGCTGGGAGTCAGTTTATGGAGGACATCCAAGAAACTGACGATTAGAGAAGGCGCTGTTATGTCAGTTGTTTTGTAGTATCAAATCACTTTCAACTCACAGAGGTTGAGCCTATTGGATAAGAAGCGTCGAAGGGCTGGGTAGTCAGTTAACATCCGTGTTTGGCTAAATAACCGCTTCTACGTGGAGAGGCAGCCTTGAGACCTGCTTGTCAGTTCAGGCGCCGCGTCAAACAACTGACCCGCGTCAGTGTAGTGGAGAGATAGACTGGAATGAGCTAGTACTCAACGGCGACGTAGCTACCGAGAGAGCTGGATGTCAGTTCGAAGCACCGTAAGCAGAACTCACAGTGGATTTGCCAGCTCGCAGCGGCCAAGAAGCTACCGAGATATCGAAGGGGCTGGATGTCAGTTCGAAGCGCCGCGAGCAGAACTCACAGTATCGGTCGACGCTCAAGGGCGCTGTGGGTCAGCTTTACCTCTGCTTCCTCTAGCTGCCGTGCAATCGTGGAAGGATGTCGGAAGGCGGCTGAAGGTCAGTTTGGTCCGTCTTCTCACTGAAAACTTGCAAGCTTTCTCAATCGGCACTCGAAGCTCGAGTTTAGGCTGCGTGTCAGTTCGTCGCGTAGGCGCAGTAGGCGCTAACTGACTCTCGTTGACTTTCATGGTGTTGTCGTGGATGTGTGAGAGAGTCTGGCGGTCAGATTGACGTCGAGGCTTGCGCAGCTCACGTGTTCGTCTGAGGTAGACTGGCAGTCAGCTAGAGTTCGAGAGCGAGACAGCTACCGATTACTGGGATGAGCTCGAGTAAGGAGAACTGGTAAGCTCACCGAGTCGTCTAGGGAAACCGAGGGTCAGCTCATACTCGTCGTCAACATAGCTCACCCGAATAAGGGCTGGCAGTTAGCTGTCATCCACCAAGAGACCAGCTCACCGATAATGTGATGGAGTGGAATGAAGATGGATGAAGAGTGAGCGAAGGCTAGCTTTATATACACGGCCATGTCAAGGCATCTCGGAGCGGCCCGGCGTTTGTCGTGCTGACCTGCTGGAGACAAAGCATGGGGAGGGTGAGGTGCGACGTTGGGGCGGGATTCCGCAGCGACAAGTCGAGCGCAAGGCGGACGAGGAGAGGAAGACCAGTGTGCGAAGAAGGGAGCGGTGCGGATGTGTGTCTGCTATGGGATGTCCAGACAGTCGTGGCCTGTCTGGGATCTCGCTCTTCCTTGCCAGTCGTGGCCTGAGTCTCGGCCTGAGAAGGCAGGCGGCCGGAAGGGTTGCAATAGGACGAGGAGAGGATGCGTGCGAGAATGTGTGTCTCGAAACACCACGTCGAGTCCCGTCACCTCTGACGGCGTGCCGGTTTCGAGAGCGCGGCGGAAAGTTGCACGGGAGCGAGAGTGTGTCGCTGTCGTGACCGATAGTCGCCGATCCTCAGAACGGTTGCCCCACGAGGGCGTTGAGAGAAAGGAAGGGCTGCAATGGTCAGCGCCAGATTAGTTCGGGTGTGAGTGCACGCCGAGTCTGCCACCACTCTCCGCGTGTCGACCAATCTGCCCTCTGCATCCACCGACTAGCCCTGTAATGTCGATGAGGCGGGGTTTGCAGAATCTCACCGTCGTGAGAAGCAACAGGCGAGCGCCCCGGCATAGTAATCACCCTCAAACTCCTCAGTTCTCACGACGCCATCGTCGTCCTTCAATTGCCGTCGCGCCGTCCACGTTCTCCACACTCCTTCCCCTCCTCCACTCAGAAAATCGACTGCCACTGTGCCACTCCTCTCCCGCTTACGTAACATTTACCCAGCCCGAACAAATTTCAAAAAGATTGAGGTAGTCAGTTTAAGGCCACTTAGCTCAGTTGGTTAGAGCGTATGCTTAACACTTGGTGTCTTACGCATAAGGTCGGCGGTTCGACCCCGCCAGAGGTCATCTTTTTCGATATCGTCCCGGTTGTCGGCTACTCAGGGCATGGTTGGCGGCTGGAGGTTGCTTTTTGGACCAGAAGCCGAATGCAGGACATGGTGAGAGAGCAGAGGACGGCCGGAGATGTCGGCAAAGGTCAGGCGTGCCGTGGTGGGAGGTGTGGATGGTCGTGATGCCGAGCCAAGACTGTGGCGGCGATGAAGGGGTCGACGAGTCGATGGCTGCAATGGAGTTGGTCAGTCTGGCCTGGTCCATGTCACTGCACTGTATATGTACTTGCTATACGTATCCGAGAACAATAGATCTACCCATTACCTGTCAGTCTCAAGTTAGTACAACAACACGCCGACCGCATCACGTATGTTGCTGGACTCCA
The DNA here is from genome assembly GCA_039545355.1 of Trichosporon coremiiforme. Taxonomy (NCBI): domain Eukaryota; kingdom Fungi; phylum Basidiomycota; class Tremellomycetes; order Trichosporonales; family Trichosporonaceae; genus Trichosporon; species Trichosporon coremiiforme. The sequence continues at coordinate 558,770 of BCJJ01000027.1, forward strand.
GGGAGACAAGAATGCGCCATTCTGAGTTCACTACAATTACACAAAAGTCATTTCCTTAAGAGAGCTAAAGTATGAGAAAGAATGTTCACAGCCCTCGCGCGTGCGCGGCACGGACAGTGTTCGCGCAGAGAGGGGATAACCATGGATGTCATAGATGGAACAATGTCTGCTGGCCTGGGGCCGCGTGCTGGTGATGCTAATGACGACGGACATGCTCGTGCGTAGGAAAAGATATGTCATCGGCGGGGCAGCGACTACGCCGAGCGCAGTCGCATATGCTTGTACCGATTGCTATGGCGCCGGTGCGCCCTGGGGATATTCTCGGTCGGACTTAATGGTCTGGCGCACTACGCCTCGCGCACGACGCGGCGCATGCGGTTCGTAAAGTCGGACACGCGCTTAGTCGGGAGCGTCTTTCGGCGGAGGAGACTGGTCGCGCCGCCGGTCGGCTTGGGGCTGTTGGTGCGCCCGTCCGCGTTCCACAGTGCGCCGCGGCGCGGCAGCGGCGACGGGCTCACCTTCTTGTTCTCGTAGATGATGTAGCCTCCGGCTGGTGCGTCGTCGTCCGAGTCGGAGGGGTACATGCCCGTCGCGACGCCGGCGCGCCGGCGAGATGGCGAGGGACTGACCGGATCTGCGCTCCGGGTCTGCTGCCGCGACGTGCCCCGCCGCCTCGGCTTGGGCTGCTCCGGCAGCAGGTCGGTTACGCTCGCCTTCGGGAGGGCCTTTGGTGGCGCGGTCGGCGGCTGCGGGCTTCGCGGCTTCTCCACGATGTAGTACCCGCCCTTCGGCGCCTCGTCGTCCGAATCGGAAGGCAGCATGAAGTCCGTGTCCGCACGCTGCGGCTGCGGCCGGCTCGGCGACTGGCCGCGCGAGCTGGTCGGCGTGCGAGCCGGGTGCGGCGACGGCGTGCGGGGGGACGTCGGGCTCTTCAGCGACGCCCTCGCCGCAAGCGAGCTTGTGCGCGGAGACAGCCCGCTGACAGCGAGTGACGAAGAGGAGACGCCGAGATTCTCACGCTTCGACGAACTCGGGATCGGTCGCGGCTGAGCAACGGCGTGGCTGCTGGCGACGGCGTGTTCCGGCACAGAAGACGGGATCGAGATGCCGCCGGCACCGCTGGCCGGGTACTCGAGCGCCGTCTGGTAACTGTCTCCGCTCTCTCGCCGGACGACGGGTGGCCGGCTTGCGCCTCGTGTCGGCGAGTCGGTCCGCATGTCCTTGCCAGATCCCCGCCGTCCGAGCGGCGTCGGGGAGGGCGGTGCTGCGGGCGTCTCCCGGTTCTCCTGTCGAGACGCGTCCAGCCCCGTCGCAGGTCGAGCGCTAGGGTCGCCTGACGACCCGAGAGTGGGGACGACTCCGCTGTTTTGCCGGGAGGCGATCCTCTGCTCTGTCAGCTTAATCCCGCTTTAAAAAAAGCTCACCATGGTCATGCCAAAGACGAAGGATGCCTCGTGATCGATCAGGAACTTGACGACGTCCTTCGAGACGGCGCTCTCTGCTGGTCGCATGTCGTGGCCGCGGTGGTGCAGAATGCCGGGCTGGAAGATGACAGCCAGATCTGGTACCAGTTAGCGCAAGTAGGTCCTGGTAACTTACTACCCGCGGTCATGAGATTCTTATCCGACTCCTTTGCAAAAATCCCCAGGAGATCGAGCACGTACAACAGCAGGAACTGGTTCTCAGCCGGCATGCGCCGGATGAGCCGCTTGTACTCGCGTATTCTCTGGTCGTCTGACAGGCCGGGCATCGTCGCAATGTCGCGGAACTGAAGCTAGTTAGTCTCGGTGAGATACCGTTCAACTTACCCTATTGTAGAACGAGCATGGGATGACGGGCTCTGGCATCTGGGTGAGGAAGCGTCGGAATATCGTCGCAACGTCATGCGGCGTATAGAACGTTTCTGACCAGTCGAGATGGAGGCCATACTGTGTGTGAGCGCACTGCCGCGGTACAGACCGAAGATCGGCAAGACTTACGTCGGGTCCAGTGTCGAACGCCAACTGGAGATCTCGCATGCGCTTCGCCGAACCGGAGATGCGGAAGACACCCTCGATATCCGTCTTGCCCTTGAGGTAGGCCCCGCAGCGGGCGACGGCGATGGGGACCTCGCCCCACATGTTGAGCGAGCCGTCGGGTGCCTGTGTCGAGATGGACATGCCGGCGTACTGCAGCACGACATGGAGCGGGACGCCGAACTGGAGTCGAGTGTTCATCGTTACCGGCGTACGCGTCGGCGCCGACGACTTCGGATTGCTGCTGAACGCCTTCCACCATGTCTTCAGACCTTGAGTGCTCTTCTCGCGCTCAGACATCTCAGCACGAGCATCGGGCGAATCGCCAGATGGTGCAGGCTTGCGCTTGGTGGTGGTTCTGCGTCGAAGGAGTCCAACAGCACCGCTGCTTATAGGCTTGTCATTCTCGTAGCACTGTCCCGCAGCCTGGATAGCCTGCGCCTGTGTGGTCGATGACTCGCCCAAAGTGGGCTGCGCCCCTGCGTCACCGGCTGTGTAGGCGTCGGCAGAAGGGTAGGCGACACGGCCGCGCGCCGGGGCAGGCGGCGGTCGAGTCGAAGGCATGGAAGAACGGTGCCCCAGGGCGTTGTGGGCCTAGGAGTAGAGGCGTCGCAAGAGTTGGGGGTGGAATGGTGTGTGGAATGCTGATACCGTGTTGATGGCTGATGCGGAGATATAGCCTGCGGTGGGTGGCAAAGCAAAAGCGATGGTATGGATCAGCTTGGGGAGCGCGACGGTCGTCGGTTGGTCGTAAGCGAGATGTGTGCTGTGACAAAGACGTGTGCTGTGACAAACGCAAGACAAAGGGGGGGAGAGGTCAGCTTGGGGGTTGTCCGACGTCACTGGCGACACTCCCTTGTGGTCACTGGGTCAAGAGGTCAAGACGTTGCTGAAACGAGGCCGAACGCGTTGACGCAGACAAGGTTCTCGTTGATGGGATGCGATATGAGAAGAGCAGGGGTGCACACGGAGCGCACACGGCGGCAGGTCTGGAAGGCCACGTAAAGAAGGATCTAAGGGATTCGTCTGATTCAAACACAGATCAGATGAGCCCGCGCGTGACTTTATGAGGTAACGGACAGCGGACGGGTGGTTCTGGCAAGACGCGCGGAAGAGGAGGGCGTGATGGTCTTGGTGACTGATGAGCTGTGCGCTGCGTGCCGCAGAGCCGCGCGGGCGATGGCGATGGCGATGGCGATCGGGCGGGAAAGCGAAGCGGCGGTTCGTCTGGGACGAGCGGCGGCGCGATCGGAGGATGTTCAGCGGGCAGAGGTCGAGCGCAAAAGCGAGTGCTGCCGGTGGCCGGTGCAGTGACTATCCGAGTCGCGCGACGTGCGATTGCGACGTGCGCTGGGCTCCGAGTTGGAATGCGAAATCGAAAGGAAGCACAGGAGCGGTCGAAGCGGAACACGAAGCACCCGAAAGTTTGTGAAGGATGTGTAAGAGAGTTGGGTGATGCGCGATGCGCTCGAATTCCCCAGAGAGTGGACGGAGATAAGGAAAGGCAGAAAATGCTGTTGGCTGATGGCTGATGGTGGTCGATGATGGTTGGGATCTCGGTGGGTCAGGCGGTCAGGCCGGAGGGGTGCGGCAGGGCTCGGTAGAGATGGATAGGGTGTGCCAGGGCGGCGGCGGGGGCTCGAACCGGTTGGCTGGCTGGCTGGCCGGCCGGGCTGGGTTGGCGCACAGGGTGGGAGTGAGGGAATGGCGATTGAGGGTGGTGTCGAGGTCTGAATGAGGGTGTGTGAAGAGGCAAGAGGGGGGAGGATGGGCACGGGGGTGGGTGTCGGCTTGGGCTTGGTGGATTGTGGATCTGACGTCGGGCCCGTCGAGCACCCACTTTTGGATCTGGCAGAGCTGCCCGACGAGGGTTGGGGTGGGGATGGTGTTCTTTCTTCGCTCGCTTCGGAAAGTCTGAGCCTGTTGTGTGCTTGGTCGCTGTTGGCTGTGTGCGACGGACAAAGACTTCTGTGGACGAGGAAGGATGAGGGGAGGGTGAGGGAGGGTGGTGAGGGGTGGGTGAAGGATTGAGGGAACGCGAGGTGGGAGGTGCGCTAGGTGCGGCCACGGCCTAAGGGAAGGTCGCGGCGGCGGCAAGGGACGGCGAAGGGCAGGAGCAGGGATGGCAGGGCTCTTCCGGCTCGTCGAGAGACGTGAAAAGTCAAGGGAAGACGCGGGGTACAGGGACACAGGGTCAGTCCAGGCCGAGAGGGTGCGTCGTGCAAAGTTTGACCGCTCGCGTGTCCTCTTGCGTCCAGTGGCCAACTCGTAGTGTGTGTGCGTGGTGGGCTCGGAGGCGTGTGAGGGTCAGTCAAGATACGAGGGTCACCGTAATGGCGAGTAAGGGCCATATCGTGCAATGTGCAGCGTCAAAGCCAGAGTCTCAGACTGGGGGGCATGCACTGTGCAAATGGGACAAGCCATGCAGGCTATGCAGGCCAGGTGGCGAGGTGGATTCATTATATTCCGTCCATTCGAACTCGATTAGGACGATTATGAGGGTGCGCAGAGAGGGTAAGGATCGACCGAGGTACAAATGGGTTCCGACTGCAGCGCATGTAGCGCATGTAGCGCATGCAGGGAACGGGCCAAGGGTGCCAAGGTGGCAAGGGCTAGGCCGCGACCACAAGAGCCATGCACCACCGTGCTAAGGGTTGCACGCTGCAGGTGAGCAATGCGCTATGCGCCGCTGGCTGGTGGGGGGGGGGAATGCATCTGTTTATACATGACCTACCTGCTGGTTGTCAGTGCATGCAGATCCCGCATAACGGTGTGCGCGTCGTACGCGTGCATGCCATGCTCCCAAAGTAAAGTGTGTGTGTGTGCTTGGCAATGCTTGCGCGGGTAATCAGTGTTCTGCTGGTTTGTCTTTGGGTGTGGTGCTGACGCCGCATTGTCAGTGTCGGGTGCAGGAGGCAGGAGGGCGAGCCCAAGCGCTTAAGCGCACGTCAGGATGGCATATGGCATGAGGCATGCTGCGAGGGGCCAAGCGTCCAGTTATAGTGGGCTTGGCATTCACTGCCCGTCCACCAGGCTTCCTTAACTTAGAGTTACCGGCACCCGCTGACACCCACTGACACACTGAGAGATGAGAGAGCAAGCCCGCCCCGCTGGATGCGCTGGATTCGATCCAGGTACTCTGCTTAAGCTTTGCTAGTCTGCAGAAATGACGGAATACTCGAGCTTCATGCCCGGCTGGTACGGGCAGATCTCACCGTCAATTGACGGGCGAGGTCACAAGCCCGACAACGGTCTCTGCCCGACCAGCCGACCACCAGCGTTCCAACTGGTGTCGGACACGCTCGCAGGTCGCCGGGAAGATAGCCGGGGCTGCGGCAGATTGATGACTGCTGCGGGATGCCGACGGATGGTGGGGTTTGCCGTTCAGTGTGCACAGTGGATGCCGCTCGAACCTCTGCTTCTTCTAGAGGCTGAGGGGTGAGGCGGAGGCCGACGCACAGGGAGAAGCAGGCGACGTCGGGCAAGCACGCCTAGCACGCCTACCACCTCGATTCGATGTAAACGAGGTGGCAGATGGCATGCGAGCTCCAACGATTGAAAGAACGGTTTTTCTCACATCGCCTGGTTCCCAGCTGCATTCAGAGTTCGGCAGGATCGGACAGCGGACAGGTGGACCGGGAAACACGGTTGGAAAATGGGCAAAAAAGCATGACGATCGGGGGATTTTCCTGGATGGGCGATTATTAACTTTGGTTGTGCGCTCAAGAGTGCGAAGAGTGCGAAGAGTGCGTCAAGGCAAGAGTGAAAGCGACACGCGTTCTAGCAGACGTCACAGGCACACGTGCCTGCTAGGCTTGTTCCTGGGAACTGCCGCCAACCGACTGTTGAAAGTGCTGGACTGGACCTGGGCTCTCAATGCTAACAGCCTTGGCTTGGGCCTCCCCTTGCCATCTCACCAGTCCCTAATGTACCCTAATGCCCTATTCATCACAGCGCGAATCGCGATATTCAGCAAAATAGAAAACCATTCAACCATGATCAGTCATGACGGCATGTGTCCAGGGCAACGCGGATGAGCCGTACCCTCGTTTTTGGTGGCCGGCCTCAAGCCTCACGGCAGCAATCTCAGCTGCATGGCTTGCAGATCTGCATTGTCGCATACCTTACCTACGGGTGTCGTTAGTACCACTGTATCTCGAGCTATGCATGCTATACGCCAGTGGCATGCAGTGCAGGCAGCTGTGGCTCAGGTACCTGCCAGTACGTCATGCCTTTATCCGGGGCATGGGCAAGCAAAAGTCGTCGCCATCCTCCCTGAGCTGCTTGGCAGACTTCGGCGTCAAACTTGACTGTGTGGTGGGCATTGGGCAATGCTTTGGCCACATACACGTTAATCATGGCACTAGTGCCAGAGCTGCCAAGGCAAGGTCGGCACAGCTAATCCGAAAACCCTGCATAATCTAGAAACCTAACCAAGTCTACGCGTTCATAGCCGACTCCTCGTCGTCGCCCGTAGCGACCTCGCTCGTCTCGCCGCCGCTCTTGCCGGCGGCAACAGCGTTGCGCTCGCGCTTCTTCTCGGCCTTGCTCTTTTTCCTCTTCTTGGCCGGAATGTGCACATCGTGCCCCTGCGCCTTGAGCCGTCCGAGCCTCTTCGGGGCCAGCTCGTCCACGTTGGCGGGGAGCGAGGACTCGCCAGCCTGCGCCTCGTCCTCCTCGAATCCGGGCCAGCGGGGGAGGATCTGAAGGTCGCCGTAGAGGTTGAGCTTGGACGCCTCTGATTCGGGGATTTGAAGCTCCGAGGTGGAGAGCGAGGCGTGGAGGGAGGCAAGAACGGGAGAGCCGGAGGGAGCGAGGGATCCGTCGGCGGCAACGGAGACGAGCGCGACGGGGGAGGAGGTAGAGGTCGCGGGGCCAATGGCGGCGTGCGTGTTGTCGAGCGTGACGAGGACCTTGTCGCCAACCTGAGCGAAGCCGAGGACGGGGTGCTTAAAGCTGACGGCCTTGACCTCGCCCGCGCTTCCGTCTTCGTTCAGCGTGAACGCGTGCAGCGCGCTCGAGCCGCGGGAGTAGAACAGGACGACAGTCTTGCCCTCAATCTCGACAGAGCCGATCTGCGTGATCGCAATGCCCTGTCCGATCGGGTACATGTGTCCCTCGGGCGCAGTGAACCAGCCCGCGGCGGCCGGGTCGTCGCTCGGCGGCACGCCCGAGTCGGATCCGACCGCCTTGCGCTTGCCCTTGATCTTGCGTGTCGGGGGACGCACGGCGCGGTACGGCGAGACGGCAGAGAGAATGTCGACCCGGCCGAGGAGGGAGCCGGTCGTCCAGTCGAAGACCTGGAGGGTGGGCTGGCCGCCGCCAGAGAGGAGGAGGTTCGGGCGGCCCGAAGGGATGTGGATCGCCGAAACGAATCTGCTGTCAGCTTATGGACGTAGACAGCCTAGCTGCCACTAGGGCTGGCGTGCGACGCAGATTCCCGCCGCCTTCTTCCGCCATAGTACTCACCCCTCAGAGCCCCAGAGGAAGCGGTCGATGACATACGCCTTCGGGTAGCGAGAGACGCGGATGTGCTCGTCACGGTCGGCCGTGATGATGTGCTTGCCGTCGGGCGTCAGGAGCGTCTGCGTAATAAGCGAGACGTGGCCGAGCAGCAGGTCACCGTCCGGGTTCAGACTCGGGTCGGACGCGACGACAAAGCCTTGCGGGCGGTTCTCCACGGTGCGGGGCTCGAACGGGTAGCTGCGTGTTAGCTCAAAGTCGGAGTCAACAGCTAGCCTGGTACATGCAGCGCTGCAGTGTCGTACAGTGGCCCCAAGCCCCCAAGCCGCTCTCAGCCCTCGGGTACAGGGCCCAGCGGCTGGCTCGGCAGCGACTCACCTGAAGACGTCTCCGACCTTGTCGGTGACAACGATGTTGCCGTCCTTGTCGAAGCACATGTCGGCGACGCGCTTCGTCGTCTGGCGGGTGGACACGAGCCCGGGCTTGTCCTTCAGCTCCCAGATGCGGAGGCTCTTGTCGTCGCCGGCCGTAACGGCGTACTTGCCGTCAGCGCTGAGGGCGACCTTGCGGATAACGCCGGCGAGCTCGGCCTTCGCGTCCTCGGCGCTCGAGGCTGAGGCGACCTTGTCGCCGGTGACCAGGTGGACGGTCGATCCGGACGCGACGACGGCGTGCGCGCTGCTCGACGCCACCGTCGAGGGGGGCAGGGATGTTGTCGCCATTACTGCTATGCTTGCTGTTGGCGGCGTAGGGCTGAGGTGGTTTGTTATGGCGAAGGGTGAACTGAACTTTTGGGAGGGTAGTGCCTCGGGGTCACGTGCACGTCTGATTTTATTACGTGTGACGCGCGTGTCACACCCAAAATGGCACTGACGTACATTGCACGCTCATGTTTGTTTAGAGGCGCGAAGCGAGGGGAATAGGTCTTGCATCACACGCATACCCACACGCCATCCACCATGAGCGCCGAGGAGACCAAGTCCGAGATCGCCGCTGCTGCCCCCGAAGCCGCCGTCGATGCCGCCAAGGCCGAGCAGGCCGGCGAGAAACGCAAGGCTGAGGATGCCGCTCCTGACGCTGAGAAGAAGTGAGTCACCCGCCCTGACGCGTCTGGCACAGACGCAGGCGCGCACGCGATTGATCCCATTGCTGACTGTCAAGGCAGAAGACGGACGCCGCCGCGGCCGAGTCCGCTGCCGCCGATGCCGATGTCCCTAAGGACAAGGGTAAGGGCAAGGCTGCCGCCCCCGCCGAGAACGAGGACAAGGAGGACGACGAGGACGTTTCGGACGACAGCGATGACGAGCTCATCGTCCGCGGCCCCCGCCGCAGGAAACAGGTCGACTACTCCTCCGTAAGTCACGCCCAGCGTGCCATCCACCCTATACCGCCGTCGCTAACGTACAGGCTGAGGCGCTCGCCGCCGCGGGTCTCAAGGAGGGCGACGAGGAGGACGAGGAGGAGGACGACGGCGAGTTCCAGGCCGGCGAGGACGACGAGGATGAGGACGGCGACGAGCCCGCCGCCGAGGAGCCGGCAGCACCGGCGGCCGATGAGGACGACGACGACGAGGAGGTGTAAGTAGACGGCAGTTAGAAGATTAATAGCCCAAAACTTGCCTTGCGGGCCGAAGAATGCAAGAATGCATGTCACCACGACACCCTTACTATGTGACTGAGATGCGGCGGCGGGCCTCCTCTTCCCGCGTCCGGAAGAAGGAGAGCTCGGACTGCAGGTGCGGATTCGTTGGGGCGCCGGGACCAGCGACGAGCTCGCGCATCACAATCTCGTACGTCGACGACAGGAACGACTGGCGAGCCGGCACGTCCTTGACCTTATCGCCCTGGATCTTGATCAGGCGAATCAGCTCGTTGCGCATCCGGAGCATGCTGAGGGTTAGCCAGGCAACAGAAAATTGACCCACCTGGAGAAAAGCATTGCGTCCTCAGCCTGGTCGGCGAGAGCGACGACGCAGGAGAAGAGCACGGCGTAACGCAGCGCGACGTGCCGCACCTGGCTGTCCTTGACGGCTTTGCTGACCCAGCTCGTGAGGCCCTTGCCCTCGGCCTGGTCCGCGAGCGCCTTGATGCTGTCGATGTGCGCGTCCATCGCCTTGCGGTACACGGGCCAGAGGGCCAGCTTCCACCCCGTCAGGTACGGGATGAGCGGGAGGGCGCCGCGCGACTCGGCCGTCTTGATCAGCTCGTCGTTCAGGCGGATGATCGTCAGTAGCGACGCGGCCGACGGGGGCGTCGTCACGATCGACTGGAAGAACTGCGTCGTGTACTCGAGAGCAGAGCCGAAGACCTCGTTCCAGATTCGCTCCGCGTCCTTCAGGCTCTCGGCGGAAGCTGCTGCCGCATTCGCTCGTCGCCGCCCGCCCCGCGACTTGCCCGCGTCAGACATTGGACCCAGGACAGGCGAGTCCAGCGGTGTGCTGTTGGGTGACCGCACGTTCGGCGGCTTCGGCGTCGACGAGCCAGATCCCAGTCCTGCCCGAGCGAAGAACCGCACGATGAAGGTGAACTCGGCTGAGCCGTTGTCGAGGAGCACGAGGCCAAGTGATCGGAACAGCTGCTCCACTGAGGCAGTCTAGGGTCAGTTAAGGGTGCATGCAGGTGGCAACAACTCACAGTCTCCTTGTTGTCCATCGTGTATGCAAGCACGACAGCCCCCTCGTCGTCTTCCATATTGAGCTCTGCAAACTTGAGTTTGGCGTACGTCTGCTTCGCGCTCTGCGGTGTCCTGTCGACTGGCGCCGCTGCCTCCTCGGCTGACACGACGCCGATGAGCTCCGACTTCTCCGGTGTCCGCGCGCGGACAGTGGAGAGTGCTCGGGCGTATCGTCGCATGGCAGTCTCGTAGTACGAGCGCGCGGCGTTGACGTACCCACGCTCGACCTGCTTGGCGTGCCGCGGGCTCTGCCGGAGCAGGAAGCTGTAGAAGGGCTGGTACTTGAGCAGCAGGCTGGTCTGCATGACGGCGAGGTTCGTGCTGAGTCCTTTCGACGCCGATCGGAGCGGGCGGATCAGCGTGAGCAGGAACGGCGGCAGCGCATGCATCGCTTTCAAAGCGAGCGCCTCCAGCACGCCCTCGAGGTCCCGCGCCGCCTTCACCTTCGCACCGCGTGCCTTGACCGACGCAAGCTTCTCCTCCAGTTCCTGCACGGCCTGCAGCCACAGTTGCGGGTTCTGTTTCGGCTCGGTGTCGCGGATAGTGAGGACGAGGGAGGTCGGGATGATAAGGTCGGAGAGTAGGGCGTTCAGCGGAGGGAGGATCACCTGTCCCAGTCAGTTCCGTGCAATCCATCGAACTCACTCGTCGGCCCTTCAGCTGCCGCTCGATCTCATCACTTCGCTGTTGCAGGTCCGCGATCTGGCCGGAAACCTCTGAGAGGTTGTCCTGGAACGTTTCCAGATATGACCCCAGCGACGTCAACAGCTCGGCACTGGCCTGCGAAATAGTTAGCGCGATGTGCGACGGTCATGGGACGCACCTCAACCGAGCTCTCCAGATCGGTGTACTCCTTTTGCCTGCGCAGGACTGAGGTCAGCTGGAACTGTCCCACTCGCTAGCTTACAGAGCTCCCTGTCAGCATCCTCCTCGGCCTCGTCGAGGAGGGGTTCTGGGAGTGCGGGAGGGCTTGGCGGCCGCGATGGTCCAGCACCGGGTGTCTCTAGAGCGCCCTGGTCGTCAGCTTTGCAAGCCGTCGTAAGCTTACCTCCTGCTTCATGGTTGGTGTTTGCTGTCTTTTGGTGGTTGGACAGTGTGGAATGCAGTTGGACCAGCCAGGCGTGACGGGTGGTCGGTCGGGTTCGAGTGTCAGGAAGTCAAGTCAGGTGTGTCAGAATGTCAGGATGTCCACGCGGCAGCGGAGTACGCAGAGACGAGAGCTGAGACGCGACCAGTCGACCCGTACCTGGCTCGACCCTGTGCCTCTGAAGCCTCCTACACCCAAGCCTATCCAAGCCTATGCAGAGCCATGCCACATCATCCAGGCTTCATTACAGCACCTTCACCTGGCACCTCGCATCGCCGCATTTCACTCCGAGCACTTTACTCCGCACTTTCCTTTCCTTTCCTCCCCCCTCTCAACTTCCCCTCCCTCTACCCCTAAAACGAAGAGCTCGGCTCACTCAACCACCCCCATCCTCTTCTTCCCGGGATGTCTGAGCTCTTCAAGGACATCCCCGAGTTCGTCGAGGTGCGTTGCGACCCTGGTGCCCAGCATGTTGCGACATGAGACTTACACCCCCAGACCGACATTGGAGAGTCCATCACCGCAAGGACTGAGACGCTCGGTAAGCTTGTCCCAGCGCATCCTTAATGCTGACAAGCAGGTTCCTTCCGTGAACTGGGACCTCCCGATCTGTGCCATGTCGTGAAGTCCTACGGCCAGAAGACGACGCAAAAGGATGTCGGCTCTTATCATTACTGGTAAGCTAACAAATGCTCGTGTCAAGCTAACAACAGCTCCGGTGTTGAAGCCTCATCATCTGCGTCACTCGCGGCGTATCTCAACTCGCTTCAGTTCCACATCGAGGAGTCTCCGGCGTGGTTCGGCAAGGGCAACGGCTGGCGCGTCCGAACAGGCACCTACTGGCAAGTGTTTTTCGGAAGTACTGATTGCTGACGGGCTAGCTGTTTCAACGCCTTCTCGCGGGTTGACATGCGCGTCGAGGTGCGCATCCCCGGTGGAGTCGATGCGTATGTCGTGGATGTCCGAGGCGAGCGGTAAGTTGTTCCCGTCATGTGCTTAACTGACAGCAGGCATGAGGCTACGCCGCAGCTGTGGCAAGAGACGTACCTGTCGGCGCTCCTGCGTGCGATCCGGTACGCGGACGACGCGTCGTACCGGTTGGCGGGATACCGGAAGATGGACCCGATCACGACGATCGAGGGCGAGCAGCGCTTCCTAAAGGCGGCGGAGGACATGTTCTTCTCTGGCTGGCACCTCGGCTCAGACCCGGAAGTGCAGGTCGCGACGATCGTGTCCAACCACCTTACGGCCGGTATCATCAAGTACTTCGCCGACGCGTACCGGCTCGAGCAGGCGGCCAACCTCTTCGAGCGGATATATGAGAAGGAGCCCGAGGTCGCCGCCCTCCTGGCGCAGAGCTACATCGGCATGAGTGAGTTACTTGATTCCGCAAGGGCTAACTCTCAGACGAGGAGATTAAGGCTGTCCAAGTGATGAATGCGGCTCTGAAGGCGGCGCCCAAGTCCTATCCGATCCTGCTGCAGCAGGTCGACTTCCTGCTCTCGAAGGGCAAAGCGGAGTGGGCGTGCCAGGTGGCTCAGCAGGCCGTGAACTCGGCGCCGAGCGAGTTCCTGACCTGGGCCAAGCTGTCCGAAACCCACATCGAGCTGGGGCAGTTCGACAAGGCGCTGCTCACGCTCAACTCGTGTCCGATGTTCACCTTCAACGAGCGAGACCTGCACCGCATGCCGCCGCCTGCGCGGACGCACCTGCCCGTGAAGAAGTTCATCGCCGAGTCTGGGCTCATTGACGAGGAGTCGGCGCGCGATAACGAGGCAGACGTCGCGCTCCTCCGCCTGCCCGCGCCGGGACTGCGTGGAACGTTCTCCAAGGCGTACGAGCTGCTCGCCAAGATGGTGTCGCAGATCGGCTGGGACGAGCTGCTCAAGACGAGATCGGCCGTGTTCGTCATGGAAGAGGAGTACCGCCAGCACAAGAGCAGTGCGTCTATGGACGCGAGTGCTCTTGCCCGAAACGGCGATGGCGACGACGAAAACGCGTCCACGCGCGCGATCCACTCCCCCGACTCGGACGACGGAATCTCCCGCGCGACAACGCCGACGATCATGGTCTCCCACCACGACGAGGACACGAACGAAACGAACGGGGATGCGAAGCCCGAGGACGACAAGGAGACGAAACACATGGACTCGAAGGCCGACGACAAGGAGCAGGCCGCCGATGCCGAGAAGGACGCGCAGAAGGAGGAGAAGAAGAAGGTGCCGCACCCGGCGCTCGAGAAGCCCGAGCAGCTTGCACACGACTCGAACACGGACGAGGAGTTTGAGGGCAGTGCATTCAGCAACAAGCGTCTCTGCGAGCGATGGCTGGACAACCTCTTCCTAGTGCTGTACGAGGATCTGCGCGTGTACACGATCTGGCGCGCCGAGATCTCGCACTTCCAGACACAGCACATGTCGTACCGCAAGACAGGGACTGAGTGGGAGATCCTCGGCGAGCTGGCGCTGCGCCTGCACCACAAGGACGAGGCGAAGGATGCGTTCCAGCGCTGTCTCGATGCCAAGTTCTCGGCTCGCTCGCTCCTCAGGTTGCTCGACATGTATGCCGCCGACGCGGATCTGCCGAGGACTCTGAACGCGGCCATCAAGTTGACCGCGTACCACCACAGGTGGTACATGGAGAGCAGCTACCCATCCTCCATCGCGCATGCCATCTTCACCCTCGGCCAGGTCCATGGCCTCGCCAAGATCGAGTACACACTCCTGTCCATGAACCTCCCCGACGGCATCTTCAACCTCATGATGGGATACCTGACCTATGGCAAGAAGTTCAACGTCGAGGGATCAGATTACTAGTTTACGAGTAGACACACGCTATCGCAATGTTATTAGAGGACCCCTTCTTGCATGCCTGACGCTCAAGGCGGTCGTTATACCAGTCACAGACACGGGAGAAGTTAGTGGCAAGCGCGGGGAGAGCAGTACAATGTGCACCGTTTGTAACATGTGGGACAACAATCATTAAAAAACACCCTAACTGCTGTAGTATCTGTATCGACCCGTAATCAGCCCGCAGCGGGCAAGAGCAGCATCACGGTCCGTCGTCTGCGCGGCATGCCGCGCCGGCTGGCCCTCGCTGGCCGGAGCAATTACCAATCCTTGGACAGCTTGAAGCCTGGGATACGTCAGTGCTCTGTCCTGGACCTTGTCGTGGGCGTTGCGAAGGCGAGGCGGTGAAACTTCGCACCTACGCCGCGCCTGAGACTGCTCTACTCACCCCACTCGACATCGATCCAGACGTTGTTGTCGTCGTCAATGAGTCGCGAGCGCACCGCGTACGAGCCGGAGCGCGCGAGCATGCCCGTAGGCGCCTCCTCCGAAGCGAACTGAGGTCAGTTAAGGCAGGGGGGTATGCAACTTACGACTTTAGTGTACGGCTCCTCCTGGGGTCCATATGATCCGAGCATTGCCTCCGTCTTGTCGACTGTCTGTCAGTTGCGGAGTGCAGCTGCCAACTCACCAGTGACACCCGCACGCTTCACGACCTGGAGGTACTTGAGGCCGGAGACGATCTCGCTCTTGACGCGGAACTTGATACCGACGCTGTACTCGACTCCCTCCTTGATGGTGACTGGGGTCAGTTCAGTTGGCGGCCGACGAACTCACTAGGGTCCTTCTTCAGCTTGGCAATGTCGGCGGGGGGCATGGTGAGGTCGAGGGTGATGTCGCCGCCGGGGCGAGTGGGGGAGGTGAGGAAGAGGGAGACGGGGACAACCTCCTTCTTGCCGCTGCCGCCGGCGGCACCGGTGAGACCGAGCGAAGCCTTCCAGCGCTGCAGCGACTCGTCCTCCTGGTCGAGGGCGGCGAGCTCGGCCATGGTCTTGGCCTCACCGACCTGGGCGTTAACACATTCGTTCCAGAGCGGTGGAAATCTTGAATGAGATGACGAACCTTGTAGCCCTCGGTCTGGGTCGGGAGAAGCTCGTCGTCGTGATGCTGGAATGTCAGCTTTGAAAGCGGAGTGTCTAGCTCACGTCGGCCATTTTGGGTGGTATCTGGTTGAATGCAGGCGGAGTTGATTGGGGGAGTATGCAAGTGTAAGGTTGTGGGAGGTAGTTGGGTGTGGGTAGAGAGGGAGTAAGCAGTGAGAGAGTGAAAGTGTTGAACGGAAGGAAGGAGAAGTGTTAGAAGTCTTGTGGTGGTCGGAGGACTAAGGGGCGCGTTGCTGGCACACAGCGCACGGGCTTCCCCATCACGTCACGTCCAGCAAGCAGCGAGCTCACTAGCTTAACCCTAGGGTACGGCAAATGCGGGGTAAAATTGACCACGTGGCGCCAGGTCGATCGCAGAAATATCTTACAGGGAGGGTCGCTTAAGCGTAGGGCAGACCCTCCACCCGCACACCCTGGCTGTGCGACACGACGCGGCACGGCGACGCACCGCTCACCGCTCACAAGGCCACAGACACACGAGGTCAAGGCAACGCTCGACGGCTCCCTCGACTCTTCGCTTCGTGACTTTTCTAACGCCTCGGCCGCGCAACACCACAAGCGCTACATCTGCCCGCCATGGCGAGCCTCGGTAAGCTTATGCGGCTGCTGTCTTGGCTAACGTCCAGTCGCCATCCTCGACATGAAGGGCAAGGTACGATTCCAATGCTGACTCAAGCCTCGTCCGTTCCTTCGAGCTGATCAACAGTCCCTAATCCAACGATCATACCGCGACGACGTCCCCGCCTCATGCGTTGACAAGTTCCTGCCCCTGATCCTCGAGATGGAGGAGGAGAACATTCCGATCCAGCCCTGCTTCTCCGACGAGGGGATCAACTACATGCACATCCGGCACAACAACCTTTACCTGCTCGCCCTGTCGAAGCGCAACTCGAACGCGGCCGAGATCATACTCTTCCTGCACCGGCTCGTGAGCGTGCTAGCCGAGTACTTCAAGGAAGTGGAGGAGGAGTCGATCCGGGACAACTTTGTGATCATCTATGAGCTGCTCGACGAGATGATGGACTTTGGATATCCACAGACGACCGAGTCCAAGATCCTGCAGGAGTACATCACGCAGGAGTCGCACAAGCTCGAGGTCCAGGTCCGCCCGCCCATGGCCGTCACGAACGCGGTCTCCTGGCGCTCAGAGGGCATCCGGTACCGCAAGAACGAGGTGTTCCTGGACGTGATCGAGAGCGTGAACCTGCTCGTGAACGCGAGCGGCAACGTCGTGCGGTCCGAGATTCTCGGATCCGTCAAGATGAAGTGCTACCTGAGTGGAATGCCGGAGCTGCGTCTCGGCCTGAACGACAAGGTCATGTTCGAGAACACGGGGCGGGCGGCGCGCGGCAAGTCCGTCGAGATGGAGGATGTCAAATTCCACCAGTGCGTGCGCCTGTCGCGTTTCGAAAACGACCGCACCATCTCCTTCATCCCGCCCGACGGCGAGTTCGAGCTCATGTCGTACCGTCTCTCCACTCCCGTCAAGCCCCTCGTCTGGGTCGAAGCTAGCGTCGAGCGGTACAAGAACTCCCGCATAGAGTACATGGTCAAGGTCCGCGGACAGTTCAAGCGCAAGAGCACGGCGAACAATGTCGAGATCTACGTCCCCGTTCCGGAGGATGCGGACAGCCCAAAATTCCGCGCCGCGACGGGATCCGTCGTCTACGCGCCGGAGAAGAGCGCGTTCATTTGGAAGATCAAGCGTGAGTCTCCCTTTACTCCCCCCCCCCCCCCCCCAACCTCCCTTCTCGCTTCCTGGCCAATAGCTAATCGCAGAACTCGGCGGAGGAAAAGACTACCTGATGCGTGCGCACTTCGGTCTTCCCTCAGTTGTCGGCGAGGAGCTCGACAAGCGCCCGCCTCTGCGCGTCTCTTTCGAGATCCCCTACTTCACCCTCTCCGGCATCCAGGTCCGGTACCTCAAGATCGTCGAGAAGAGCGGGTACAGCGCGCTCCCGTGGGTGCGCTACATCTGCCAGAGCGGAGACGACTATGTCCTCCGCACGATCACGGATGCCAAGTCGTCCTCGATCATCACGCCGTTGTAGGCTCGCTTAAGGCTCGCCGTATGTTTGGTTATGTATACGCCATGTAGACCAGGAGATGCCAGGATATAATAGAGATGGGCATGAGTCTTCCGAATAAGTGCGAGCTGGGCATTCTGCGCCTTTGATAGAGTCTACGGAGTCGGCACACCATTCTTCAATCGGCAAACTTACACAAGCCACACCCACACACCTTCACAGCCCAAATTCGCGTGGCGGGTACCGATGCATATCCCTCTAGTATACAAGTTGTGCTATTGTCTTCTGACAACTCTAAAGTTCTTTCGTTACGTGAACGTCGCGAGATAGCTCTCGGCGACGATACGCGCGCGCGCGTTGAGCGACAGCTTCATCTCCGAGATCTCCTTGTCCACGTCCTCCATGAACTGGATGATGAAGTCGACGAGCTTGTGCTTGAGCATCGACTCGGAGTGGAAGTTGGTGATCAGGAAGGAGATGTCGTATCCCTGGACGTTAGCTCACGTCTCGACCGACTGTGTAGCTTGGCAGAACGGCCCGGTCTTCAGCGACACGTTTCCGCAGGACTCGAGCGTTGTGATCAGGCTCAGGCTCCAGCTGACGCTGGAGTCGGCATACTCACGGGGAGAGGCTTTCGGCGCAGAATCACAAAGTTCTCAGCACGCATCATCATGAAGCGCGTGAACTTGTGGCAGAGGATCTTCTCGATGTCGTCCGCCTGCTTAATGGAGATCGAGACGCGGATCGAGTTGATCGACGGCTCAATCAGCACCCGCTCGCTCTCGTTACGCGAGATGATCAGAGGGTGCAGCAGCACCTCGGGCGTGTTCCTGATGTCAGCTGTGCTTATTGCAGTTGGCAGCTGTGGACCCGCCCGGCTTGATATGGTAATGTCCTGGGCGCGCACCAGGGGCGGCACACGAAGAGGGTAAGGGAAGGAGCTGGGCGCCGAACTGATGGCGCCATCTTGCAGAAGACTCACTTCGACTCGACCTCGGGCTTGTTGTGTCGCTCGACGACCTGGGACGAGAAGTTCTCGAGCGTGAGCGCGGCGGTGAGCGTCGCGCGGACCGCGTTCAGGTATGGACGGAGGGTGTTCGACTGTTTCTGTCAGCTCGTAGATGCCCAGCAAGCTCACCATCGCTGCTGCTCGCTGTCGGTGTCGAGGTCGAGGTGTGTGCGTTGCGTGCTGTAGCTATCGGGCACTGCGCTGAGTCCGGTGCATGGTGACGTGCGTCACTGCCCAGCGCTGAGCCCAGCGCCCAGCCACGTCATTGTATCACCGAAGCGCCATCCACGCCCTGCACGCGTGGGGCATTGTTACGTAAGGATGTGCAAGGGTCCCACGGTCGCTTCTGAAAAGTTGATCGAGGGCTGGTCCAGGGGGGGCGCCGAGATGACGCCGGGCGTGTAGAACGTTCGTGGAACATCCTTCCTCCTTCCTTCTCACCTCTCTCTCACCTACCTCGCACCTTACACTTTCAAACAACCCGCAAAGATGACCGTCCGCATGAACCTCTGGGTGAGTAGTAGCTTGTTGAGCTCGAAGGTAGAGTTGGGGTTGAGCCCCTCGGTCACTTCGTTGTTTGTCCCGCCGCTGGCTGGCCCCGCAATCGGTAGCGTCATCCGATCTCTGATACCGATGAGGGATCCGCGGTCTTGGATCTGGACGAAAGGCTACGCTGTGGCAGAGAGCAGTGGGTCAGAGTAGTGACATCGCTACTCGTCGTTGCTTGAGCCTCAGAGGGAGGCTCGCCGGCGTCCGTGCGGGGGGCGACACAAACATCAAAACAATGTCCCAGGGTGGATGTTGCTGAGGTCACCGAGCCGGCAGATTTTCATCCAACTCTACCTCAGAGCACAACTCTCTGCTCAGTCAACGTTAGCTGACATCCAGTCCCTCACCCTCATCCCCGGAGAGCCCATCCCTCTCTACGTCAACCGCGACTTCCAGATCACCAACGCCGCCCTCGCCGAGGACCTCCTTTCCGAGACCGGCCGCTCGGTCGTCAAGGTCACCCACAACCCCATCTCGCAGTCTGCTTTCGATGAGGACTCCGAGTTCGACTCTGATGAGGACGACGAGTCGTTCGAGGGCCCCGAGGGCGACGACGACGAGGAGTCTGAGGACTCTGAGGAGCAGGAGGGCGAGGACGATGACGGTGAGGACGACGATGAGGACATGGAGGAGGACGATGACGATGAGGACGACCTTGAGGAGACCTCTGTCCTCTGCTCCCTCACTGCTGGCAAGTGTGAGCAGGCCGTCCTCAACCTCACCTTCGTCGAGGGCGAGGTCGTGATCTTCGAGGTTTCCGGCGAGAAGTGAGTTCACGTAATGTCTGGCGATAACTGACACTGCAGCGCCGTCCACCTCATGGGCAACTACGTCAACCAGTTCCCCGCAGACGACTACTCTGACTCTGACTCGGAGTACGAGTCTGACGACTATGATGACCTCTCGCTCGACGAGGAGGACGAGTTCGATGTCGAGGAGGTCGAGGTTGCCCCCAAGGGCAAGATCGAGCTGATCGAGCCCGAGTCGAAGCCCGCCAAGCAGGACAAGAAGCGCAAGGCCGAGGAGGAGGCCCCCGCCGCCGAGGAGCAGGAGCTCTCCAAGAGCCAGAAGAAGAAGCTCGCCAAGAAGGCCAAGGTTGAGGAGGCCGCCGCCGCGAACGTCAAGAAGGAGAAGGAGGTTACCCCTAAGAAGGAGTCGAAGAAGGTGAGAAAGTAAGCTGGAGCGATATGCCGGTCCAACCCAACACCCCAAGAACTTTATAGAATAGCAAGACGACATTAATTGTAGGAAGTAATGCAGTAGCACCCAAACGCTCCGCTTCTTCCTGCACTGATGCTTCCGGCTGTGCTGTGAACTCTTGGGCTGGCTTAGCCGTTCGATTTCAGACTGGGCACTGGCTACCGCTTCCAGCTTTCTCCGCCGCGACGCTAGCTGACACCGCAGACCCTCCCCTCCGGCCTGATCATCGAGGATGTGAAGCAGGGCAACGGCCCCGTTGCCAAGCCCGGCAAGCGCCTCGGCATGCGCTACGTCGGCAAGCTCGAGAACGGCAAGCAGTTCGACGCCAACACCTCGGGCAAGCCGTTCTCCTTCGTCCTCGGCCGCGGCGAGGTCATCGCCGGCTGGGACCAGGGTCTCGCCGGTATGGCCGTCGGCGGTGAGCGCCGCCTCACCATCCCCGCCAAGCTCGCGTACGGCAAGCAGCGCATCCCCGGCATCCCCCCCAACTCGACCCTCAAGTTTGACGTCAAGCTCGTCTCCGTCAACTAAGCGAACGCTACGAATAGAGTGAACGTCTGATATCCGGTATCTGGTGTCTCGGGGAGAAGAAGCACTGGGGCGACCGCGGCCGCGAGCTAACGCGACGACCACCGCGATCTGGCCAGCTCAAGCTGGCATAAAAGCTACTGTTTTTGCAACATACAACCTAAAATATGCTGATTCCGATGCATTGCAGATAATAATAGAGAGACATGCACATCCGGGTGCCCAAGTGTCCATACTAACGTTATTCACAGTATAACGACAGTCAGTTCTCGATGTAGCTCATCGCGAGAGTTGGTCGAAGGAGAGTCACGGAGTGTGCAGCGGCGGCGAGAGTGACGGCGCGATCGAGGGCGCACCCATGCTCGATCCGGGTGTGAGCATTGAGGGCGTCGACAGCGCCGACGTCGAGCCCGATGCCACGGAGGGCGTCGGGTCCATCTCACTGAGCACGACACGCGTATACCGCCCCTCGAACTCGTACCGAACGATGGAGAAGGCCTGCTTCACGGCGTCGAACGCGACTGGATCCTCAGTCTCCAACAGCAGGACGCGGGTGCCCCTGTGATAACAGCGGAGGAGGAAGGAGACGAGTTCCGGTGTCGCGTTCGTGGGCACGGGGGAGAGCCGCAATGCCTCTGCGCTAGGATCGAGGCGGGGAAGAATGAACGCTGCGAAGTGCGCGGGGAAGTCAACGTGCAACGTAGACAGGCGCGGGAGGGATAGGGCGCGGTACATTGCCTCGAGCTGGACGGCCTGTGATTAGCTGTTGCCCTCACGGCCTGAGCTGATATGATTGTCTGATGAGGAGAGACAAACCCAAACCCAAACCCACCTTGATCCTGCGAGCACGGTAGACGGCCGACTTGCCACCCTTTGCCTTGATGCAGGACCAGCCGGTGCGGAAGGGCGAGAGGAACTTGACGTCGACGAGCCCGTCGAGCGTGTCCAGCTCGCGCAGCGGGCGGTCCTTGATGGCAACGGTGAGCTGGATCTGGACTGAATGTTAGCTTGAGTGGTCGCTTCCTACAGCTTTCCTACCACACCCTCGTAGTGCGCGTGGAAACTGCTAGTGCCCAGTCCGGCGATCATTCCCCAGAGACAGTTGGAGGAGCTACCTCAGTCTCCAAGTGGGGACCGCAGTCTTGCCGACGCACGAGACAGTTGATAGAATGGGATCGGTCAGATGGGCGGGCCCAACGGTCAGCAATGAGACTTACTCTCCTCTAGCTCATTCACGAGCTGGTGCGCGTACATCTTGCGCTTGGTCGGCGGGGTCGGTGCCGTGACGGCAGCCAGCGCAGACGTCATCTGGATGTTGCCGTGTTCCGTGAGGGTCATGTTATTGTCAACTTCTACTTATGCGACCAACGCAGATGAGGTGACAAGGGGGGTGCGGAGGTGAGTGTGCCCGCTCGTGCGGAGTGGAGGTGGGCTGTTGTGAGGGCGCGTCGGGGCGAGCGGAGGGCGTGCGAGTATGCGAGCGTGAGAGCGAACGGACGTGTGATGGGGAGTGTGCGATGAAGAATGTGCGATGAAGAGTGTGCGATGAAGAGTGTGCGATGGTGACAACGACGATGGGTCCTCCAGGCAGTGAAGTAGTGAGCGGCCGGGATAGGCATGTGAGAACATTGCAAGTGCCAGAGGGGACGTGCATTGGGCGTGGGATGTGCACGACGTGTGTTGCCACTGCACAGCCCACAACGCGCCCGCAGGCGTGGCTGAGTCGCGTGCACGGCGTCAATCACGCGCCGCGCACAGTCCAGCTTGCCATTCCAGTAGCGCCATGTGACTGAAGCATGCAGAAGTGGGTGAAAGGTGGAACTCATGGCCAGCCAGGCGCGGTCATCCGGCACTCAACTATCTTAGTCTTCCTCCAAGTCTGGCAAGCACTGTTTTGGCGACCAGGTCACTCTGGCGGACGCTACTCTCGCTCCCCAGCTCATCACTGTGCAGCGCTTCTGCCCCGACCTCGTTGCAAAGTACCCCACCATCAGCTCGGTCAACGACAACATCACCAAGCTGCCCGCGTTTGTCAAGGCCGACTTCCGCCACCAACCGGACACTCCCGAGGACCTGCGTGCGTAGAGCACACGCGTGTAGACTAGCAGAGTAGATGGCGAGAATGCAGTACAGTTGCGGCAGAGGCAAGAGTTCGGAGATCGGCGTCTTAGCTCGGTTATCAGCGCCAGGATCGGCCGTATGGAGCATTCTTAAGTGATCTCTTTGTGGAGTCTTGTCCCCCCACACTTGTGAGCACCACCAGCTCAACTAGCTGCCGACTCATGCACGCTACTCTATGCCGCTGCACGATCGCAGCCGACGTCTTGGCCCGCCTGGGTTGCCCACCGCGGGGCTTATCGCTCGCTCCCAGGAGGTGCTTGATTTACCCGCTTCGTTCATCCACTCTTGGTCGCTGACGTCAGGACGCAGCTAGTCACGCCGGCTCATCGGTGGACGGGTGACAGACGGCACAAGTGTTCTAGCAGCATTCCTACTGCAAGAGCTAGTGCGACAACCGTATTCCTTCATAAGAACTCGCCTCTTGGGACGACGTCTTCCATCTCCGCCACAATGTCCTTTGTCAAGTACGCCGCCGACTCACAGTTCCCGATCCAGAACCTGCCTTATGGCGTGTTCTCGACGGCGGAGAACCCCAACCACCGCCCAGGTGTCGCCATTGGCGACTTGATTCTCGACCTCGACGCCCTCTCGAGGAGCAAGCACTTTGAGGGCAGCCCCGTCCCCGCCGAGGTCTTCCAGACCACCATTCTCAACGAGTTCATTGCCCGCGAGCCAGAGGAGTGGTCTGCGTTCCGCAAGTTCCTCCAGAAGGTCCTCGCGACCGGCTCGCCCGCCGAGGCTGATCAGGCGACGCTGCTCGTCCTGCAAAAGGACGCCCAGATGCACCTCCCCGCCGAGATCAACGAGTACACCGACTTTTACGCTTCGTACGAGCACGCGTTCAACTGCGGTGCCCTCATCCGCGGTCCCTAGCATGCTCTCCAGGCCAACTGGAAGCACCTCCCAGTGGGCTACAACGGCCGTGCGTCGGCCGTCGTCGTGTCGGGGACGCCGTTCAACCGCCCCATCGGCCAGATTCTCGACAAGCCCGGAGACAAGCAGCCAATCTGGGCGCCGTGCCGCCGCCTCGACTATGAGCTCGAGATAGGCGCCTTCATCGGTGGCAAGCCCAATAAACTTGGTGAGCGCCTCACCCCCGAGGAGTCGCGCCGCCATCTGTTTGGCTTCACTCTTCTGAACGACTGGTCGGCCCGCGACATCCAGACCTGGGAGTACGTTCCTCTCGGCCCCTTCCTCTCCAAGAATTCGTGTACCTCGATCTCGCCGTAGATCGTCGCTGCCGAGGCGCTCCTGCCGTTCAAGACCAAGCAGTACGATCACGACCCCGCCCTTCTTCCTTACCTCGTCGACAAGGACGGCTTCAACTACGACATTCCGCTCACCATTCAGATCAAGCGTGAGTCCAGCCACCCGGGTGATAGCTGACATCAGCCAAGGAAGGCTCAGAGTACGTCCACATCTCGAGCTCGAACATGAAGCACCTGTACTACACCATCCCGCAGATGATCACCCACCACGCGAGCACCGGCTGCCCGATGCGGCCCGGCGACCTCATCGGCTCCGGCACCATCTCGGCGCCCAACGACGACGGCCTGGCGGCGCGGGCCTGAGTGACTCATTCCTGGACAAAGCCGCGGAACGGCGCAATGCCGGTGCCGCTGGGATCTTGGTCGCGCCGGGGAGGCGGAAGGTCGAGCGGCGTGTGTGAACCGGGGTGCGGACAATGTTGTCGCGGACGTGGAGGTCGCGCGGGCCAGAGAAGTTGTACGACGGCAGCGAAGTCGGGACACCGTCAAGGCGGATAGCCGTGTCGGCCTTGCCCATGTGGCCGTTGTCCATCTTGCTGTGGACGTTGAGGAGGAAGTTGGTCGTCAGGCCAAAGATGGGTCGTGTCGGGTCCCCGTTCAACCGAACAGGCACGTTGTCGTCTTGGACGCCACGCGTCGAGAATGATCGAGTGAAGTCGAAGTCCCATTATGAGGGTTGTCGATAATTCGTAAGATGCGCCGAACTCCCCGAAATCAATACCACAGAACAGTCCTCAATGGAACGCGGGCTCTGCAGGTCGTAAAGAAGCGAAACAAACTTACATAATTTCGGGAACCTGGGTAAATGGGCAGCACTGAAGAGACTCTCAGAAATGTGTCCCGCCCCTTGACCGTCGGCACATTAGAAGGATTCTACGTTAAATGCTCTGTGAATGCGCCGGAAGAGGGAGATCCGGGAGGTCTTAGGCTGGGTTGGACCCTACACTATGTCTTTCCGCGAGGACGGGGAGGTGTCTCTCCAATCAACTGCGATTGTCCGACGTCTACTCATCCTGCATGCTGTGCGAT
The DNA here is from genome assembly GCA_039545355.1 of Trichosporon coremiiforme. Lineage (NCBI taxonomy): Eukaryota > Fungi > Basidiomycota > Tremellomycetes > Trichosporonales > Trichosporonaceae > Trichosporon > Trichosporon coremiiforme. Next base: position 583,691 of record BCJJ01000027.1, read on the forward strand.
CTTTTGCGCGTAATTATGGACGCACATGATGCCATGGGGATGATCCGAGGTGAGAAACCCCAAGAGGACATGCAACATATTGTATAAGAGGGGTACATACTGTATAAAAGGCATGTTCTGAAGCTCAGACTCACCACACTCACCACACTCACCACACTCACCACACTCACCACACTCACCATGAAGTTCGTTGCTGCGTTTGTCGTCCTCGCCGCGCTGGTCTCTGCCGCTCCGGCGGACAGCAGGGCCATCGAACCGACCCACATTGGTCTCACCCACCACAAGGGCGGCAAGGCCAGCCTCGACAAGATTGTCCGCCGGACTCTCAAGACTGAGCTCAAGTACGCACGGAACCTCCCCGAGGAGGACCGCGCCAAACTCCAGAGGCGAATCACCGAGTTTGATGCGTCGCTCGTGAAGCGCAAGCAGAGCGGCTCTCTCCCTCTCGTCGACCTTCAGAATGACACAGCGTACACTGTACCGGTTTCCGCTGGTACTCCGCCACAGACCTTGGACATCGAGATCGACACCGGCTCCAGTGCCCTTTGGATCACTTCAGCCAACTGCACTGATATCATTTGCAACCGTGGTTTCAACATCAACGAGTCGTCCACCATCGTCGACCTCAACAAGGATCTCTTTCTGGCCTTTGGTGGTGGTTCCCTCAGGGGCGGCTACTTTAAAGATGTTGTCGGCCTTGGGAACGTGAAGAGCACTGCGGAGTTTGGTCTTGGATGGCATGTCTATTGGGGTGACTTTTGGCGCCCGTCAGGCATCCTTGGCCTGTCGTTCCCCGCAGGTGGAAACGTTTCCGACCCTATCTGGTACCAACAGGTCCAGGCTGGCCTGTGGCGCGACGAGCAGTTTGGCGTCTATCTTGGCCGCGTCCCTGACGATGCACCCGAGTCCAACCCCAACAAGGGCCAGATCACCTTTGCGTGAGTGTTACAGATACTTGAACGTAATGCTGACCTTGCAGCGGTATCGACCACAGCCTCATCAACGGCAAAGTCGACTACATCCCGTTGCAGTCGGCCGGCGAACTGTTCGAATTTGCCTGGGCGGTGCCGATGGACAATGTCAAGGTTGGCGGCAAAACTCTAGTGCAGAACAACAGCCTCGCCATTATTGACACTGGTACCGCCGGTATCTTCGGCCCCTCGGCCCAAATCGAGCAGCTCTACGCCAACATCCCCGGCGCTGCCCCTATTCCCAACTACCCAGGCATCTACAAGGTCCCATGTGACGCTAAGAACATGGGCGTTAGCTTGAACTTCAACGGCATTGACTACCCTATCAAGGATGAGGACATTATTGGAGCCCCCGAGAAGCTGCCTGGGTCGGACGAACTTATCTGTGCCGGTGGTATCATGAGTTCGGACGCCTACAATGGCCACTGGCTCGTCGGCTCCGTCTTCCTCAAAAACGTCTACAGTGTCTACCGCTATAACCCCAAGGCGGTCGGCTTTGCCCAGCTCAAGAAGGAGTACAACTAGTGTGCAGCACTACCAGGGGGTGTCACCAAGCTCGCAGTGCTAGCGATAAGACCGAATCTAAACACGAGCCTGATTTCAATATAGTCGTGGTCGTATGATCTCGATGCATTCCTGTATTAAGAATGATATACAGTACAAAAGTAGCCGAGATTGGCCGCCTCACGTGATCGGCTGTGTCGAGCTTACCGAACCCCGCTAGTCGCCGGGCAAGTGGATGAGGATATGCTCTTCTCATCAAGCCTGTGCTTCTCATCACTCGTATACAGCGCAGCCTACAAACATGCCGACTAGCGAAGCGTTCCCCTCTCGCATTGGAATCAGTGGGCAGGCCACCCTGAAGACGAGTTGACTTCAGTCGGACTGGGGGCGATGGGCTACCCCTTTGTCGTATCCCCGGGATGCAGACCTGCGTGAGACCGGGATCGGCGAGAGCGGGTTTGATCGAGGATAAGAGATGTGAGACTATTCATACGATGAGGCTACGGATATGGAGGTTCTCGCCTTTACATACGTGTTCCGCCTCAGCGTAGGATACAGTCGAGCCTTCGGGAGGCGGTTCTGCTAGCGGGACGCCACGTGGGCGGAGAGCCGACCGATGTCCGTGAAGTGGTTTCACGACACTGTGGTACCCTAATCCGCTCAGCCTGTTCAAGCAATTTCGGCAAAGTGTCCATCCACACAGGAGCGCGAGTCTCCAGATGGTAATGACCATGATGCAACCTCCACTTCAACAACAAACATTTCACGATGCCGATCCAAGTCGTCGAGTATGACCCGGCCTGGCCGACATACTTCGCCTCCCTCTCCTCTGAGCTCGCCACTATTCTCGCCGGCGTTCCAGCACAGATAGAGCACGTCGGTTCCACTTCCGTTCCAGGGCTAGCGGCAAAGCCAGTCCTAGACGTCGACATCATCACTGCGCCTGCGCACATTCCAGCCGTCATCGCCGCCCTATCGGCAGCAGAGTACACGCACAGAGGCAATCTCGGGATACCAGGACGCGAAGCCATCGCCAGCCCCTCAGACCCCGAGCACAAAGCCAAACATGGCGGCCTGAAGAGGAACATTTACGTGTGCGCCGAGGGCTGTCTCGCGCTGAGAAACCATCTCGCAGTGCGTGACGTGCTCCGCGAAAGGGAAGACTTGAGGGAAGAGTACGCAGCGACGAAGCGACGGCTGGCTCAGGAGACGGAGGACATGGACGTCTACGTCGAGGGGAAGAGCGATGTCCTGGCGCGGATACTGGAGGCTGGCGGCATCGGCGCAGTGGAGAGGGATGACGTGCGGGAGGTGAACCGTGCGCCGGAGCCGGCGGGGGCTTAATCGTCGGCGAATCGCGTTGGAGGGACAGCGGCACGACTTGCATGTGATGAGCGTGCGAACGGCCGGTGATGACGATAAGGCGATATGCATAAGCACGGCTGAGCGCCGTGCACTCTGACCTGGGCGATGACGAGTGCATGGGCATGAGCGTACCGGTTACCAGCTTGACAGAAGCCGTCCTCGGCCAAATCCGACTGTGCGCGAGGTGTTTCTCGCTGCACGCTAGCCAGACGATCAAACATACATCGTCTCCGTGGCAGAGCTACCAGTCTGCTGGCATTCCCCCCTCTGTGGTTAGCTCATGGCGAGTACATCGCGTTCGGTCTCCTGCAGCCTGCAATACAGCGAAACCGTATTCCGTTATCAGCATGAGATCGCCGACAACCCGGTCACGCTCGGCCTCGGCATGGCCGGCTAAAGGCACACCCGAGCTACATCGGCTGTTCCTCTCCGCTCGAGGTGGAGATAATCTGATAAAATCAACATCCACTTCTCTCCACTCCTCACCTCTCCCACGGCCTCTTGCACACCTTCCGCAATGGCCCCACCGAAACAGAAGAAGCGCGCTAGACCGTGGTACATGAACGCAGTGCCGGGTCCGTACTCGGACCACGTGTACAAGAGCGAGCACGGCGTCGACATTCCTTTGAGAGTCTGGCCCGCGACTAGTGGAGAGGGTCCGCGGCCGTATTTAGTGTGGTATCACGGTGGTGGCTTCACGTACGTCTCTCCAGTGACTGTGTGCTGATGATAGCTTTGGGAAGCACTTCACACCGAACCCGTGGATCCTCCCCGGCTTCCGTTCGCGCGGCTACCACGTCGTCTCCGTCGGGTATCGGCTACTCCCTCACGTATCTTTCTTCGAAATCATGTCGGACTCGGAAGCGGCGTTCAGCTGGCTCCAGTCGAATCTCCCTTCTGTGCTCTCCACTTTTGGAGCCGAGGTCGACCTCTCGCGCTGGGTGACCGGGGGCGACTCCGCCGGCGCCGCGATCGCAGCATGGGGATCACTCCGCTTCAGCCCAATGCCCACAGCCTTCGTGTCAGTGTACGGCATGTCGACGTGCAGCGATCCATACTTCCTGCCTCCCGGTCGGGACCCGCCATTGAAAAAGGTCGTGAACTCGCTGTCCGCGATCCAGGCGTTCTGCGACGAGCGCGATCCGGCCAAAGCAGAGTTCTGCGGCGTGTTCAAGCACGAGCTCCCGCCCAACTTCACGCTGCAGCAGTTGCGCGCGTACTGGGGCATGCCCTCAGACTGGGAGCCGCCAAAGACAGCCCAGATGCGCACCGACATGATGACCTACGAGTATGAGCGGAAGCTCATGAGCGTGATTGGCGGGCGGAGGGAGAGGTTCGGGAGTGACGAGGACTGGATGGAGAGTTTGAAGCCGCTGGACGTGGTTCGGCAAGTACACGAGAGGAAGAGGTTCCCGCCGGCCTTCATGGCGCACGGCGACAAGGACTGGACCGTGCCGACGTACCACACGCGAAACCTTGAGGCAGCCTTACGTGCCGAGAATCTGCCGTGCAGGGCGATGTACCCGCCCGGCGAGCTGCACAACTTTGACCTGAAGATTGCCGTGAGTCCTCTTCCCTCCAATGCATGCTGATGGTCAGGGCCCTCAAGATCCTGAATGGGACACGATCATTACCCCGCTGCTCGACTTTGTCGACTCGTATGTGTACGGCGACGCGGCGGACCAGGCGCCAAAGGAGAGTCGGCTCTAGTCCCGTCGCGTGCCGGAGTCCGGACCGAACATCTCAGACCTGCAGAATGGATCGGTTTAACTCTCACACCACATGAGCACAGTCTTCTCAGCCGGCAGATCTCGTGCACCAGGTCACGCTCAGTCGGTTCATCTAGAAATGCATACATATAAGCATGGTCCAAATCCCCCCGCGGCCCGGGCGATTCTGCCCACACCACTATCAATGACTTTCACTGATACGATTACCACTACCGCGGGCGAGGCGAAGAAGCCCCAGTGGCAGTGGGACCTCGAGCGCGACGGATTCTGCGTTGTACCTGGTGTTATCGACGCCGCCGCCTGTCGCAACTTCGAACAGTCTGCCTGGGCGTGGCCCTCAATGCCGTTGGCTGGTGACTCGGCGTACACGGCGTAGTATCTACTGTACTACGCACTACCAGTGCTAGGAATCTACGGAGGAGGCACGAGTGGCCAATTCCACGGAGAGATGCCAGGGCGGTGCCACTCGCCCTCTAGTTCTTTCACATGTCAGCCTAGCGCCGTGATCATGCACCACTCAGTCCTGCGATATCCAGGGCAGAACAGACTGTCAGCTCGTTGGCATGGTTCCGCCATTGCAACACCGAGCGCCATCCTCCGAAATGGACCCATACCCCTGTTGCCAGAGCGACACTTGCGCGTCGATGGATGCCTCCGGGGCATACGCTCGGAGCGCCGGTTTGCGGAGCAACGTGCATCGCGGACCTAACTTAGCGCCGACCCGTACCAAGACCTGCCACTGTGAGATGCCAATGCATAATGCCAAAAGCAAACTAGCCTACTGCAGATAAGCGCTGCACCAGGGCGGTACTCGCCTCTCCTAGACGAACTCGATTATGTCCACCCGGTTACGGTCGAGAGAACCATGCCCCAAATAAAGACACCTTTGCTTACTCCTTCTTCCAGACACGCTCGCCGGCAACCCAGGTCTCGGCGACGCCGCGCTGAGCCTTGCGGAGCGAGTCGAGGCCTTGCGCCCACGGGTCGATGTCGAGGATGCAGAAGTCGGCGCTCTTGCCGGGCGCGAGCGTCCCGGCCTGGTCGTCGGTACGCATCGCGAACGCCGAGCCAGCGGTGTAGTACTTGATTGACGTCTCGAGCTGGATTGTCAGCGCTACTCTCACAATCCTCTAGGTATACTCACGCTGACACAGAGGCGGGCGAGGTTCTTCTCGCGCTCAGTCGTCGGGTCGGGGCGGTCGGGGTCGATGGCGCTCTTGTGTGTCGTGGCCGTGTACGTGTTCGGCAGTGGGTGGTAAGGGGCCGTCGGGGCGTCGGAGCCAAAGGCGACGTTGGCGTTCTCGTCCTCGAACTCGCGCCAGGGGAACATGCGGTCGCACCTGTGGTCGTGGTTCAGGACGTCGCACCAGTTGACGACCTTGACGGG